>MNCI01027685.1:193137-225501 GCA_015680685.1 Gnetum montanum
GTATCCCCCTTCAAATCGTGGGATATTGTTCATGTCTAATCACTTGATCCGATTGTCCTTTAAATGCCTTGTGGGAATCCTAACTGCCTCCATTATGTCAAGCATGCTTCAGGTTGCGAGTATGGGTTCATCATGATCATCTCTTTCATGATGTCTATGATGTCTCCATGGTGGTTCCCTACTCTCCCTACGTCCTTGCCCTTGTCCTAACTCCTCTCGACCTTCCTGTCGAGGCATTTCATCTTCCTTTTTACTTTTACTCTCTCCGTTATGCTCATGATGGTTGCGCCCAGATGTGGAAGGAGAGTGTGAATGGTGAGATGAAGGAGAAGAAGAAGGGGATCCATCACCATGACGATGTTTCTTACCTTCTCTTCGGCTGCTTCGGCCCCAATCGTTGTAACGATCCAATTGTCTATCATTAGTGTGAGTGGTTGTTCCTGCCGTGAACAGTTGATGCTCACGGTGATCAGAGCCTGTAGCATGTACAGATGATCGAAGGCCCTGATGTTTAACCTCTTCACCAGAGTGAGGAGGAGGAACATCATTTTCTATGAGACCCATTGTGAGGGGTTCCTCATCTCCTATTTCACTAATGACATGGGGAACCTTGCCCTTCAACAGCGAATGTTGGCTCTCCTGCCTTGCATCCCGAATACGTTGGACATTTGTGGGACGATAATCCCTTATGTCATAATCATCCAAAACGTATTCTGCAATCAGTTCTTGCATGCCAGTCTGTGCTAAGGCACGGAAAAGCATGTTAGGGGCAGATCTATTTGGGGGTAACACGATGTTACCTTGCAGATCCCGCCATCACAATTGTTCATCTTGATGGAAAATAAAAGTAAAGTCAGGGACATACTCATCAGGATGAGTATATGTGACCTTAGATTGTTTAGGACCTGGTTGATCTGGGTTATGCGTATGAAGCTGACCTTCTCCTGTGTTGCCCTTAGGTGAGTTGATTTCATGAGAAGAAGCCATTCTAATGGTGTGCTAACTTTCACCGTTATCTATGTTCTTGATTAACTGATTAACCCTAAGGTTCATTGAGGTTCACAATGATGTGAGTGATATCCCTTATGTTCAATTGGTGTAAAAAACACTTAGTCCCCGGCAACGNCAACACTATACCATCTTGGACCATGATATGGCTTTTCTACCAATTAAGCTTGAGATTGGTTTCAACACATATCTTTAGTACCTACTCTAACCAGTCCAATGCTTGATTGAAATCTAGCCAATAGGTCAAAAAATCATCCATAAATACTTCTACGTCATTTCCTATCTACTCCTAGAAGATGCTGAGCACTAGTCTCTAGAAGGTGGCTAGTGCATTACAAAGACCGAAGGGCATCTACTTGGAGGAAAATGTTCCCCATGGACTAGTGAACATTATTTTCTCCTGGTCTTTGAAATGCAATGCAGATTTGATTGTATCCATCCAAAAAACTATAATATGCATGTCCTACGATTAGCATTTGGTAGCCACAGTTGCATAGTTTAGGGTGTGTNACTGGGATCACCACACATAACGCAAGTGCTTGAAGTGGTCATACTGAGGCGCCTATTTAGCCTAAGTGTGATAAATAGACGATTCCTTGGCTAGCCGTACACACCCGTGGATGCTCGTAGCCAAGTTGTACTTATCACACATTCTAGCCTAGCGATGAGTAGCCAATTCCTTAACTAGCCGTACACATTGGACTACTACTGGGATTACCAAGCACAGATCCTGGAATACGCTACTGGGTTACCAAGCAGCCAATGCTCATAGTTAAGTCAGACTCACGCGTTGCGACGAGCAGCCGATTCCTTGATCAGCCGTACACATCCGTAGATGCTCGTAATCAAGTCATACTCGTGCACACTAGGAAAGCAATAAATAAATAACAATAATTAAAACCATGTACTGCAAGGTTTATCCCATCAAGTTCATTTTTATTGACGTACACAACTTGTGTTCAGGTTACAAAGTTGCTCGAATAAAGAGTCGTTCACTCTAGGACTCCTACTACGGGCACATGGGAAAAATTCTAACTCTGGAGAGATCAAACTGCCAGAGCTTCACTACTTCTAGCCAGGATTTTGAAATGAAGGGAGTGCCACCTCTTATTTATAGATATGGCAGCGGACCGCGATATTGCGTACACGATATCGCAGGGAAAGACGCAATATCGCGGCACAGTGCATGTTGCGTCTCATCATTAGTGGAATGAGATAAGTAGAGATTGGGGAAAATAGATGAAATTACATGAAAGAGATACAGAAGAATAATAGGAGAGTATAGAGAGTAATAATGATGAACAATGAGGTAGGGAGGAAATCAAAAATAATGCATAAAACATAGATGAGATAGGAGATAAGGATTAGGACAAACTTGATAAAGATTTTCTTCTTCTTTTTTCTACCTAAAATATAGTAATTCTTGAGATAAACCCAATTAATAGGACCTCAATATTGATTTCCATCTAAGTCTATGAGATAGTATGCTTCATAGCCAAGAATTTTGATGACAATGAAGAACCCTTCCTAGTTAGGATAGAACTTGAATGTCTTAGCATTTGAGAAATGTCATAGGATAAAATCATTATCTTTTATATCTCTTTGTTGAACATACTTATCATGGTGATGATGCACAAATTGTTGATGGTTTTGAATATTGATTATTACTTGTGTGCAATTATTTTCAAGGATGTCTATGTTAACATAGTGTATTTTATCATTTTTCTCATCTATCATCTTATTATTCAAGGATGTTTGAAGAAAAGGTACATCTAGCTCCACTAGCAAAATTACTTTACATCCATCAGTCAACAAGATTGGGATTTAGCTATTTGTATTTTAGAAAGTGATTTGATAGACCCAAAGAACATGAGATAACTGCATATGCCAATTTCATTGCACTTGATCAACCATGATTTTGACTAAATGAATAAGGGATTTGTTGGTTTATTTAGCTAAACCATTAGATTGAGGATAATATGAAGATGAGAATGATTGGATGATTTGATACTACTCATAAAACTTGGTGACCTTTTTACTCTTTAATTAAGATCCATTGTTAGTAATAATGTAGAGAAGAATACCAAAATAGACGATGATGTGATCCAAAATAAAATAACAAATGTATTTAAATTTCTCTAATTTTAAGAGGATAAATTTAATCCACTTGGTAAAATACTCTATCGCTACCAAAATAAACTGATGACCAACAAAAGATGAAGGATTAGTAACACCTATAAGATCCAACCCCCATTTTTGAAAGGATCATATGATTTTTAAAGTCCTAAACTCTTGAGATGGTATGTAACTAAGTGGAGCATGATGTTGACATATACCATAAATTTTAACTATTTTCTCCATGTCCTTAGACATTGTAGGCAACTAGTAACCAAATTTAATAATGCAACCTGCTAGAGATTATGACCTTAAGTGACCATCACATACACTTGAATCTACCTATTCTAGAATCATTTTTTTTCATGACTTAAACAATATAGAAGAACACTTGATGCTAAAATATAACATAAAATATTTGAATTAACACTAAAAAATATTTAGACCATTTATAAAGAGCATCCTTTTGAGATAAAGATAGGTGTTTATGAGTTTCTCTAGTCTACAAGTATTGTATTATGTCTCAATGTTATTCATCTTCTTCTAAGTTAACTAAGTTGATGCATTATGTATCTATGAGGGTGATAGGTATGTCCTGCATTAGGTGATATAAATGATCTCTAAGAAAAATGGGATCTACAACAAGAGTGAATGTAGCTAAAGAATTTATAAGCATATTTTCTAAGAGATGGATATCCATTAAGAGGCATTCATCAAATTGAGAAATGAGCTTTTTAACTAAATTAAAGGTTGAAGATGTATGGCCTTACAAGCATATTCATTGTTAATTTAACATGTGACTAGCTAAGAATCACCATGAACTAAAATCCTTTTCATTCATAATTAGATTGCTAGGATTAAACCTTAATTAAGACCTTTGTATTCAACTATGTTGTTTATACATGGAAAATCAAATTTATAATTTTGATAGATAGGATCCATACTTTTGTTATTAAGGTAGCAAGCTACACTAGATGCTTGAGTAATATGAGCACCATTAAAGTACAAGTGTCATTCACAATTATTATGTGTTAATGTGGTAGTTGGAAAAGGGTTAGGTTCATTCACACTTGTTTCCTCAAGAGTAGGTTGAATGATTATAGTAGAAAACTCTAATAATGGTGCTAATGTAAGGACATTTACCATGAATGACCATTGATAGAATCTTGTGAAAGGTAGGATATGTCATACTCAATGAGAAGTGTTTCCCATTTTTCCATGTCATTGTTATCATAAAGGTTAAAAGTGATGGAGTGTTAAATATTGTCATGACATATACAATGAACCTTTACCCTTAGTAGTTAGTGTCTCCATTTATTGAGATAAAAAATAAGGCCTAAACATGATTTTTTTGATGTTAGAATATCCTATCATAAAATCTAAGAATAGATGGGATATGTAATAAATTGGGAGGTCTATGTCATCTTTACATGGTTAGCAAAGCATGGATGCAATGGAATGAGTATATCTAAAGAGATAGAAGTCAAATGAAAGGTTAAATTAAGGAGAATAGAAGATGAGAACATTGGTAAGATCATGTTTAATTGGGTCAAAGGCTTCTTGACACTTTAGGTTCCAATTTAAATTGGTGGATTATTTAAGGAGATGGGATAGAGAATGAAATTTATTAGTACAGTTGCAAATGAAATCATGAATTGATTAGAGATGACCTTGTAAGATATGCATGTATTTGAGGTACTTTTATGGGAAAAGATTCAATTTTTCTTTGAATTTATAAGGATTAACTGCAATATCATTAGCTAAAATAAGAAATGCTAGCATCTTACCTATTTCTACACCAAAATATACTTTTTCGGGTTTAGACAATGATTGTATTGATTACACCAAGCTAAGACAACATCAAGATCAATAAGATGGTTAGATGCTATGACAGATTTGATGATTAAGTCATTCACATAATTTTTGACTATTTTAAACATCATATCACTAAATATGAATGTCATGGTTCATTACTATGTTGCTCTAACATTCTTGAGACCAAAAGAAATTTTAGTGTAATAAAATACACCCCATGGGATCATAAATGTTCGAAAGCATTGATACTTAGGGTTAATTTATATTTAATTATAATTTTAAAAACTATCCATGAAGGAAAGTAAGGCATGACCTACTATTATGTCTATGATTTGATTAATGTTCAATAATGAAAACTCATCATTAAGTGTAATCTTGTTGAGATTGCAAAAATTGATGCATATCCTAATGGCTCCATTTTTATTTTTACTTTTATTTGGAATAACTACCATGTTAGACATATAATCGAAATTTTCTACATAGTGTATGAAGCATACATTATAGAGTTTGGTAATTTCTTTCTTGATGGCTAAGGCTAAATCGAGTTTAATTTTTCTAGCTTTTTGTTTAATTAGTTTAGAACTCTCTTCAAGGATGATGTTATGTTGAACTAAAGATGGGTCCAAGCCTAGCATGTCATTGTATACCTAGGCAAAGGTAATAGAGTTTTCTATAATGTGACTAAGATGGAATTCATAAGGGTTTCAAGTAAGTTTTCCCTTAGTTGTAATGTCTTCTTCTCATTTTTATGATTAGTTATGGCTAATTCAATAGAGGATCATTGTCCAATATTGGTTTACAATCTAAAAAGACAAGGTTAGAAAAAGGAATTAGAGCTTATTTAGTTATATCAAAGGATGATTTTAGCAATTTAGTAAGTTAGATGGTGTGAGATTGATCAAATCCTCATTAAGTGAGCTCATAGTATAGCCATGGTGCCCATCCAGAGTAAGTGGCTTACACAATTAGTTAATGATGATGAGGTCCATGGCCTACAATGGATGAAGGTGAGGTCATAGTTACATAAGGGAAAAAACTAAAATTTGCAGTTTGGCAATGTTAAAGTAATTAAAGTGGTGAATTAGGTTAATTAATAATTTAACTAACCATTAAAATTATTATTTTTACAATTGTTTAATATGATTCTTAATACTAAACTCAAGTAAGGATGAATTGAAGGAATCTTGGGTTCATTTGGATTTGAAAGAGTTCAAATCTAAGGCTATGTTTAGATCATACTAATAGGTAACATGGACATGTGATGTAATGATATTGACTAGTAATAGATTAACACATCCAGGTAACATGAAAACACTGATGCTAATATCACTATGCATCGCATTGCATATGACATGGGATATAAAAGAGAAAGTGATGCTAAATCTAACATTTTTTTCTCAAACACATACTCACTTTTCTTTAACATTTCTAAGCTTGCAAAGTGAAGCACATTAAAGGACATGACATGCAAAAAAAATGCACAAGGAATAGCACATGATCAAGAGAAGACTGGGACTTACTGAAGAGCATGTGAGAAGCATACAATGGATCCAAAGAGGCACACCAAACCTAGGTCTATTGAGGTAAGTGTATTTGCTTATGCACTTTTTACCTATTTTCGAGAATTTGACGAAGGGTATGAACAAGGCACTGATGAGGCATGGTGCTGGCAAAAGTCAACATGCCAAGTAGTTGTGATAATGAATTCCAATGTTGTTGTATCCTTGGGTGCTGATGAATACATGCATGGCTTTTTATGTTGAAGTACACATGTTGAATGTTGGCCATAGTTATCATGATAAATTTAGGCCATGGTTATCATGATAAAATTAGACTATGGTTATTACAATAGTGGGTGGTTATCATTAGTTATTTAAGGGCCTCTTCACCAATATAAAAGGGACCTTCCTCACCTCAATTCAGATCCATCACAGATATCCCCTTTCCATCCCACTCTTACATTCTTCTCCTATTGCATGAGAGAGAGGCTTCTTCTTATTCTCTCCTTGTGATGAAGAGAGAAGGTTGTTATCCCCATTTTTGATAATAATATCCTTCTACATTTTCCCATGGTTTTTTTTCCCACTTTGGGATTTTTCCACATAAAAGATTCGTGTCCATTCCTCTTTATTTTCATCTCATTTAATATTTTGCTGCCAAATCTACTAACACTGAACGACATAGTCGGGTGAAAGGTTTTATGCATGGATTTTTATGGGTGATGGATAATGGGTCACAATGGTTTTGCTAATGGCATATAAGGTGGTATAGAGGGAAATGCTTTGCATTAATGATGTAGCTCAACACTAGGGTTTGATCATGCTCTTATATAGGGCAAGGACTGCATGGTAGAGATGCAAGATGAAATAGTGGAGGAAGGTGATGCTAAGTGTCAACATTACTTGCATGGGCTAGGGAGACAAATTCTTCTAGCTAATTACAATGTGGTAACGTTGACACTAGGGAGGTGATTTTGCCACCATTAACAATGTTACATAGTTAACTTAGCTTATGAGTAAAAATTGAAAAATTTCAATGTTGAGGAATAAGATAATATTTCTTGGGGAACTAATAGGCATATTTATCAAAAGATTGAATGTTATGCCTAGGCTTCTGAATGTTGTTAGATTCCCATTTTTCATCATTACTAGTTTGGGTTTTGTCTTGGGTAAGAAAGGTAACATGGGATAGTGATGTGATAACATGCCCAAGTGATGTGATGATGCTTAACATTAGCATCACTACATGTCACATCACCTATCTTTACTTAGCTATTTTGAGGCCCTTTAAGTAAAAAACAAAGCATGTGATCATATAATTCATGTATTTTTAAGGATAATAATATCATTTAAATTTGATTTGACCACTTGGATTATGATGGTGTTAAATCTTAGGTGAATGCAATTTTAATTATAGTTTTGGCTTTATATTTATTGATTACTTATCTTTCTTATGTAGCATAATCTTGATAGTCTATGATGTTTATGTAGTATTTTGGGTTGTAGTTTAATTTTATTTTTGAAGGCTTACCATATCAATACTAATCCTTGACTCTTTATTTGATGCTCAAGTATCACATGAGGAAAAAGCTGCTAATTATTGTTCCAATGTACTTTCTAAATTGTGACACTAATACAGTGGTTACTAGCAACTTGGGGAAGATTAGGACAATCCCTTTGGTGGATGATATCTCACTCCATTCCACACAAATGTCATGAGGCCTAGTGCAAAATGATTTCTAGATTTCTATGTGAAACATATCCACATACTGGTATTGATCTCACTTCCATTGAAAATTATCTTACATGCTCTAGAAGAGACCAACATGGGCATCAATCCATAGTTGCTAATTTGCTAGGTTGCACAATTCTAGAGGCCATAAATATTGACACCATTGTTGATAAGGACAATGTGACTTGGGAGATCCAATGAAATGACCTAGATTGATTATGGAGGGACTATCCATATAGGAGATTCAATGCAAATCACATGCTACTATTGGACCCACATCACATTGAGAATCTTTTTAGCTTATCAGGTACTCATATCATAGTGTGTAAATGATTTGATATGCATTCTATATCACATTATGTTTTTCCAAGCTTTAATCATTAATATCTAGCTTGTTCATCTTAGGTAAAAGAGATTATCTAGCAACAATGATAAAATAGGTTTCCTAGCACAATGTAGTTTAAGGTGCTTCAAAAATTGAAATGTGTTAGACAAGATATGATTCAATGTAGAAAGAAAGATACACTTAATTGGCATAATCAAAAGTAAGATAATCTTCCAAAGTTAGACCTAATTTAACAAGAACTTGATGTGGTTAGCTGGTCTCATGATCTTCAAGATCATGAGTGGACTCTACTTTATGCTTTTGAGGATCTTCAATAACAAGAATTAAAGTATTGAAAACAATGAATGAAAGTATAATGGTGTCTTCTAGATGATGCAAGTACAAGGTTTTTCCATCAATATGCTTCAATGTGCCATTCCAAATCACAAATTCTTTAATTGAAAGGAAATAATGGTTTAGCTACTTCAAATCAAGATTAAATTTCTAATATTGCAATCAATTTTTATCATGGTTTATTAATGATCAAAGGTGAATGGTACCCCTATGCCGAACCATACAAATCAAAGAGCGCTCATGCGCAATTTAGTTGAATTTCATGGACTTTATAGTTTCTAGTGCACTAGTCTTCTAGAAAGTGAACCTTGCCCTAAGGTCATTCATTATCTTCCTAATTACACTTGTGAATCATAATGGTATGGCTAAAAGTAATTGAGGCATATGATTTTTATCATTTTGTGTTTTATGGTTTTGGTACCTGAAGAGAGGTAGAGTAATTTAATAACTAATTTAATTTAACTAACTAACTAATTTTTAACTAATCCTAACATAAGCATCTGGTCTAACTTTTCAGACACATCCTGAACCCACATATCCACTACTAGGTTACCAAGCGCTACACTACTAGGCATACCAAGCAATAATGCTACTGGGATTACCAAGCGAATACATGTTACACTCGAAGCTATTGTACTTATGTATTTAATCTATCTAGCTTATCTTGCTTAATTACTTACTTAGCTTAATTACTAGAAAACATTAAAGAATTAACTGAAAGCATTAAATGCATGAATGAAAGATCTAAGCTATCCAAAATGTTGGAAGGTTTATCAAGAAGCTCATCTTTATTGCTATACACACCATCGTGCTTAGGTACAAAATGCTTGAATAAAGATCCATACACTTAATATCTCATACTACAAGCACTCAGGAAAAATATTCTAACTTTTAAATAGACAAACTACAAGAGCTCTACTACTACTATGAATCTGATGCCCATAAACATGGCTAGGAGCTCGTATTTATAGTTTTTTCTCTAGGGCTGCATCGACAGGGCCCCATCAACATAGAAAACGCTACACATAAATAGGGCCTGTCAATAGGGGACCATTGATGAGGTCATGTTAATGGGGGCCTGTTGACATGAAACATTGACACTCATCAATTAAGGACTAAATCCTAATAGAGAGGCATTAAGGGAGATCATCGAAGCAATTGATAGTAAGCTTACTTCGTGTGATATTCAATTACTCAATAGGACTCCAACTTCAAAGGAGGTCTAGGAGATGATAAAAAGTATGTCCAATTATATGGCACTAGGTTCAGATGGGTTTCTAGTTGAATTTTTTTAAAATATTTGGAACATTATTGGTAAATATATTTGTGATATTATCTTTGAGTTTTTAAGGACAAATTGTATTTTGAGAAAATTTAATATTACATGGATCTCTTTATTACCAAAGAAAGCTTGAGCAAGTAATATCAAAGGCTATAGACTAATTAGCTTACACAATACTATTTACAAGATCATATCCAAGTTTATGGCTAACCGACTAAGCAAGGTTCTTTAGTCTATTATTTCATCTGAGCAACCTAGCTTTGTTCCTAGTAGATATATTTTGGATCAATTTCTCCTCACTCAAGAAATTCTACATTCAGCCCATCTCTAGAAGGCACCAAGTGTTGCTCTTAAATTGGATATAAGAAAGCCTTATGATAATATTTCTTAGGATTTCCTTGATGAGATGCTATGAAAACTGGGTTTTACACATTTTCAATTTGTTGATGATAATTTTATTTTTTATAGGATTTCAAGCTTTTCCTTAATAATGCCTTTGATTACCTTCGTACTTTTATTTAGGCATCAAGCCTACAAATCAATTTCACAAAGAGTAGGATTTTCAATTGTGGAAAATCTATTACAGTATTTTAGGAGTCTTATTTGAAACTACAATGTCAAGAAGATAATTTCTTATAAAATATTTGGGCCTCCCACTTTTCATTGGAAAAATGAAAATCAATTCATGGAAAGAAGTCATTAAAAAAACTAATAGAAGATTATCAACGTGGAATGAGAAATTGCTAACACAAGTGGGAAGGCTCCAGTTGATTCATTCTATATTGCAAGCTACCCCTCTTTAGTATCCCTCATGTTTTAAAGCCTTAGAAGCAATTTTGAATAAATTGGAGAAGCTAGAATGACATTTTCTTTGGTCTCATATTAAAGAACGTAGCTTTCATTCAATAAACTAGAATGATCTTTGTCATTCCATCTAAGAGGATGGATGAGATATTCACCATTTAATTCATATAAATTTAGCATTGTTGGGGAAGCTTATGTGATAACTTTACATAAGTGACAAACCATGGATACAAGTCATTAGCACTAAGTACCTATATAAAAACTTGCTTTTTTGTAATGCTCCATCCATTGTTCATGCTAGTCCAACATGGAGAAGTTTTGAAAAATTAAGTCCTTTGTTCCAATCAGATATTCAAATTTATGATCAAATAGTACAATGGGACGATTCTTGTCAATATAAGCTCAATGAAGCATATACAAGTTTAGTGCAAGGAATTAAAGATCCAATTAAAGAATCTTGGTGATACGATGTGATGATACCAAAATACAAAATTTTTATGTCAAGTGTCTATATGGAAAGTTACTTGTGAGCATGTTTTTATTTCATAAGGGATTAATTACAAATGATAAGTGAGTACATTATAGAATTTAGGTAGAAACCATTAATCGTTGTTTATCTATTGTTCTTAGTCCCATTATTTTTCAAATAAACTAAAGTACATCACAAGAGTATGTTGGCTTAGCAGTTCCATTCATGACTTTATTAATCGAATTCCTCAAAGTTAGGAGAAATGGAAGTGATTTCAAAATAAAAATTTCATTGCAACAACACTACATACAATGTGGGTCTTGAGAAATAGGTATATTTTTCAACAAAAAAAGAGTAATCTTGATGTACTTGCTAAATGCATCATCATTAATTGCTTTATTATTGTAAGACACCATGGCGATGCTCACCTAGCTTAATACTACATTTTTTTTGGTTGTTCTATTATTAGAATTTGTAATCTTTTTATAGTATGCTTCATGTATAACCTTTTATTACTATATGTGTCCTAGCCATCATAGAATCAAGTTTACTTTTTCTTCAAAAAAATTCTATCTTGGTAATTATTATTACACTATATACTTTTTATGTGTTTTAGGTTTGAGGATCCTGATAAAGAGGAATTCTAATTAAAAAGGTTATATATGATGCTTTGCAAGGTTTCCCCTATAGATAATTAGTACTCATTAATGTTTGAGTGATTCCCAAATGAGATGCATCATGCTAGAAGTCATTGGTGATATATTGCTCTTCAAAAGGCTAGTTTGGTCCATGTACTACATGAGAGGAATGATCTAGGCATAGAGAAGAAGTGGCCCAAGGAATCTAGGATTTGTATAAGCTTAAAAGATAATGTCAAAAAACATAAAATTAGCTCTTCATGATGTTAGGTACCTATGTCATGTTCTTATATTGATGTCATTATTGATGATGATACTTTTATTTATGTTGGTATTTGTACTTATTTTTATGTTCTTGGTTTTATGTTTACATATAAAATTAAGACCTTTGAGGTGACTTACATAGAGCTAGGAAATGTGTGTGAGAGATCGTTACAAGAAAATGTCCATGACATCACATCCAACCATAATTAGTTGATATGCACAAGTAGGGGATAAAATACCTTCACATCTTTAAGTGGGTTGTCATTGTTATGGTGAAATGATTTCTAGCTAGCAGCAATTATCTATGTTTAAAGTTCATTTTTTGATGTTGATTTTGCTTTCTTAATGAAGGTTTCACTATTGACAATAACAACATGTTTTCCAAAATGAAGAGTCAACAAATCAAGAATTTCTTGTAGTATGCAAATAGGAATCAGAACATTCTTCATTACTGGAAGTAGGACTTGAATAAGGCTTATCATCTCTTCATTATGAAGGTGTTTTGTGGGAGGATCAAGCAAAGGAGGATCACTTCTTCCCAATGGCTAACAATTATTTTTAATAACATGATGAGGAATGCCACTTAAAATTGGGTAAGCCACATAGATGAGAAGGTGGCCAACAAGTTAGACAACATAGGTTGATCGATGACAAGGGTTCCATTAACTCTATGAATTTTAGCTTCTACTATGGCATGTTACGGTGTGTTGTAGAGTTTTTTAGTTGTATTGATTATTGAGTTGGAAAAGTTCTTAGTGAGGAGGAATTTTTACCATTGTTATACTAACATGTTACTAGCATCATGATGATCCTTCCATCTACTATGGAAGAATTGTTGGATATCACATCTTTACTGCAGGAGGATGTGTCTAAATCTTCCATGCCAAATAACATGACATTACCTATGCAATAATTCTAATTTTTGGTACCCATTTCAAGTAATAAATGACATTAGAGCATGTGTTACTAGCGTATAGAATAGGGGATAGGCCTCTAAGAAGATGAGGGTGGATAATGTTGAGGTTGCTAATGCTGATGACTCAAAGGAGAAGAGGTTGTGGATGGAATCTACCAAGGTGGTAGAGAGCCTAGGTAGACATAAGTCATTACCATATATTTTTTATATTTTTCATTTTTTATATTTAATTTCTTTCAATTTCTTAAGTCCAACTTTTTTTTTAGTTGTTAATTATTCTTTTTAATAAGTCTTGACATTTCATGTTTATCATTAATAGCTATCTTAAAGGCATAAAAGAAAGTGATGTAGGAGGTTTTAGCCAAAGTAGAGGTTAAAAGAAAAGCTAAGGAAAAAGTAGAAAGAAAGGAAAAAGAAGAGGCAGAGCAAAATAATAATAAAAAATGTAGAGATCAAAGAAAGAGAAGTTGTGGATAAAGCTACCAAAAGAGAAAAGGAGGAAGAGGTGGTAAGAATATTATTAGAGAATCACATTGATTTGGATTTGGAAAGTAATGCAGGTTAGACTAGCACCTAGAGTACATAAAAGGAAATGACTTTATTAATGAGTTATTTGAAATCTCGTGGTCCATCAAAGTCTAATTAGTTAGGTGACAATGCAAGTCATGGCTTGGATGACATAGATGATGATATAGTATTGCCTCCTACTAGAAACCCTAGCTTTTTTGCCTTGTATAAAGGAATCTCTTTTTGATGAGGCTAGGAGAAATTAGCTTGCAAGGAAACTAGAAGAAGGAGATGAGATTTCTTTTGGGGAGATAATGGTTTTTGGCTTTAGTTTTTTTTTTTACTATGTTACGTATTTGTGTATTTTTCATTTATTTGTGTTTTTTATATTTTAGATTTTATATATTGGACTTATCATGATTTTTCTATGCTTGCTAGCGCACACACACACACATATATATATAAAGTTAAGAAAGATGTTTTGGAAGAGTATCAAGAAAGATGAGTGGATATGGGAAATAGTAAATAGCTTTATAAAGAAGTTGAAGATCATAACAAACACTAGAAAATTTGTGTAATTTTATTGATAGTTACAATAGTAGTGCTCAATTAATATGCTAGTTACGATAGTAGTGCTCAATTAATATGCTAGTTACGATAGTAGTGCTCAATTAATATGCTAGTGAAATGTTATAGACATTCAAATTTCAGTTAACCTTGAGAAAGTATCAATTATGGACCTTGATGTCTAAGGTTCCAAATCTGAGCATCCTAGGATCTAAGAGAGAATTGATGCTTTGAAATGATATAGGATGATTATGACTTCTCTTGTAATAAAGCATACTAATGCTAATGTGGGTCTAATGACAAAGATGGTGACCACTAAGAAGAATCATAAAAAGGGATTATCATAAATGGCATGACTACAAGAAGAAGTGAAGAACCTAAAAGTAGATTTGTATGGAAGCAAAGTGATACACACAACCTCACAGCTTCTTCCTAGTAGCGGTTACATGATTTCCATGACTCTTTAGTGGCTAACTAGATTATTTAGTAGTGTAAGTAATTGACTATGGAGAGATTTAAAATTAGAATGAAGGACAACTGTGTAGCATGAAAGCATTGGAAACATCAACAAAAGAGGAACAAGTTGTTTTACAATAAATAAGTTAGGTTTCTTACAAAATAACTTAAAGAGGAGAGAAATTCCAAGAGGATTAGAGATCTTTTAATATAGAAGATGCATGTTAGTGATGTGTTGAAAGTCTTTGATGAATATATTATGATACAACATAAGAAGAAAGAAAAACAGATACTAGGTACTACAAAAGAGGATGAGGATAGTAGGACTAAGAGAGAGGCTAGTGTGGATGAGTCTATCTTCCTAGAGATACCAAATGTATACTTGGATGACTTAAGTGTTATATACCTTCCACTTGAGGAGGTACATCAAAAGTTGAGAAAAGAGTATGAGCAAGAAGTAGCTAGGAAGGTAATAGCACTAGTGGGACAAGGAGAGGAAGCAAGTTATGGTGATGCGTTGATGGATAAGAAAAGAATGGTTTTGGTTAATCAATTTAATTTTATTTTTGTGTTGATTTTTCTAGCTTAGTGACCATTTTTATAGTTTTACTTACTTTTATATTTTACGTATTTTACTAACATTTCAAGATTACATCATGGCACCATTACAAAAGAGGCAAAAAAAATATTCCACTACAATAGTTGTGATTAAAATTCCAATCACAGAATGGGAAACTATTATTTTCAAACTAACCTTATTGGATGATATTTTGTAGTAGAACAACAAAATCTTACACCAATAATCAACTCTTGAAAAAAAAGTTGATAGAAAAAAAAAATCTTCCACTACAACAATTGTAAAGGAAATCTTACACTATAATAATTATGATTGAAATTCCAATCACAAAATGAAAAACTAGTGTTTTCAAACTTGCATTGTTGGATGATATTTTGTAGCAAAACAACAAAATATTGCACCAATTATCAACTATTGAAGAAAAATTTGAAAACAAATTCAATGCTATACTAAAGGATAATGAATAGATTGTGCTAAAATTAACATTACTAGAATCAAAGATTGAAGAAAATCATAGCAAATTGAAAAAAGTAGAAATGGAGACAATGATGGAAACTACAATCATAGATGCATTGAAGATGAAAGATGAGAAAAGGGTAAAAACTTATGTTTTGTTGGTATTCCAAAGCAAAAGGATACAAACAATGAACAATTGGTTATGGAAATTGAGCAAGTTATTAAAGATATGCATATTACTCTTCTAAAGATTGATTAAGCATTTAGGGCTCCAAATGATAGAAGGGAAAAACCTTGTCATGTGATTATTTATTTACATGATATAGAAGATAAAGAGTTTTTCTAAAGGCATTGTAGTTACTTGAAGTAGAGATCATACATAAGGAACTTGCAAAAAGAGTTGAACAATAGAAAAAAGTTAAATCTATGCATGAAAAGGGTTTTGTTACAAATCTAAATGCTAGCAATGTAACATTTATTATAGATAAGAAATATTCAAATTAAATTTCAAAAAACATATAGGCCCTTTACATTATGGTTTTATTAATATGAATGGTGGAATTACAACAAGAATTGATTCTCTAAATAGCACTGGTTTCTCTAAACATGGGAACATGAGGGCTTCAAAGATTTTGTTGTTCTTAGTCTTATGAAAGTTTTTGTAAAGAATATTAGAGAATGCAAAAGAGAAAGATCCTCTAAAGAAATTTTTTGCTCAATTAGAAATTCTTTGAGGTAGTTTTGTAGCTACATAGGATAGATGAGCATAAACAATATACTTGGATAAAAAATCAATCACCAAAATGGTTGAACTTTTCTTTATTTTTGTTATTTTAGCCCTAAAGAAGCTACCCTCTACAATAATATAGGTCTATCTAAAGACTATTCTTTTCAGCATTTAAAAATATATATTACAGATTCTAGAATATAAGAAGCTATTTTTGTTTTTAATACTAGAGTGGGTGATGAGTGGCGAGGTACCCCTATGCCCAACCATACGAATCACTAAGGTGTTTACATGCGATCTACTCAAATTCCATTGACATATAGTTCTCTAGTACACTAACTCTTCTATGAAGTGAAATGGGCATTGAGAACATTTGTTGTCTTCCCAACTACACTTATGAAGCTCAAGGGTATGGCTTAAGTGTAATTAAGCTACATGATTTTTCTTATTTTATGTTTTATAAGTTTAATCGCATACAACAAGAATGAAAAGTCAAGTAATAAAGATCTAATTTTTTTACTACCTATCTAGCCTAACACAAGTACCTGTCCCACTTCCTGGACACATCTTGAACACATATAGCATTACTGGGCTACCAAAAATTAAGCATTGCTGAGTTACCAAACACTATATATATGCTCGAAGTCATCGTGCCTGTGTTCATTAATAGCTAGAAATAAATTGCTTAATTCAAACACATTAAATTAAAGTGCATGAAAGAAAATATTAATCTATTCTCAATGCTGCAAGAATTGTCAAAAAAGTTCATTTTTATTCCTATCACACTGCTGCGCTCATGTACATCAGTGTTCGAACAAAGATTTGTATACACTTAGACTCCTTCCATGGGCACTCAAAAAATATTCTAAGTTTGGAGAGAATAAACTATAAGAGCTTCACTACTTTGACTAAAAACTAATTAAAACTAATGTCACATTAGGAGCCCAGGTGCTATATTTATAAGCTAGCATATACCCCCTAACTTCAAATACCCGATGTCACATCTGGACTTCAACATCAAGGATCTAATGTTAAGTATCCAACATTGGAGTAGATGATAACATGCTTCATCATACCCTCCATGACTGAATGAAAATTCATTCTTGAGTGAAGAAGAGGAGGAATAAGTTCTTTACAAATTATTGGGTGGGTATGGGATTATTGATTAACATACAAAATGACTCAAATGGAACAACAAACTCTAAGTGCCTAAGTGCATAGAGTTATAACTTTTTACAAAATTGGATGTTCATGATAAGAGAAGTGAACACCCTAGATAACACTGACATCCAACACCTCTTAGTAGTAAAATAATGAGAGAGAAGATCTAACAATCTTGAACGGTCCTCATTGTGTGGTACTGCTAGATCATCCTTGGTGAAGATAGCCTCACTTCTAGTCCATGCTTTCCACTGCAATCATAAAAAAATCATGAATTAGTATGCAATGTGTAATACATAGTGGTTAAATGCCTAATCTCATCGGTAGTTACACTCGACTAGGATGTGATTGTGGTAGATTGATTCCTTGAGTAGCATTAGTGGGAAGGCTGACAAATAGAGTAAAATAGATAAGCGATCCATTAAATTTGAAAGAGTTCAACATAGGAAAATATTTGAAGAGGGTGTAAGAATTCACAACAATAAAAAGAAAAGTTCACTAAAAAATGTTGTGAAGATGTGCACAATTGGATGTCATTGATGGAATAAACAAAAAGAATCTGATTGTAAGAGTGTCTAAGGGTAAAGGGCTTAACTAACCCAACCAAAAGATATGCAAGTGGATCCTTCCCAAAGTAGGCATATGTCTTTTATGCACTTGCATAACTTCAAACCAAAGAGTTCATGGGCTCTGTGGATGATTAATGATTACAAAAGGTTAAGTACAAAAATCTAGAAGAAACTAACTAAGAATTCTAACACATCAAACCAAGACATCGAACAAGAACATGAAACTAGCAATGAGGTGAGACATGGAAAGCATAGATGGATAAAAGAGTGTGGAATGGAGTCCTTTCTTAAGGTCACATGAATTTCCTTGTGGATTTTGTGGTTAAATGACTTAATAGGATCCATTCTTAGTCCAAACCAAAACCAACCATGTTTAGTGACTTCGCATCATCATTCTATGACCAATCCATCCCCTGAGATACAAGAGTGCTCCCACAGAACAACTGCCATTCCTTATTAGAGAAGAAAAGAGAAGTAGGAAGTGAGGAAGGACCTTAGTTAGAGGGGACTAGTCCCATAGCTAGTGCTTGTAGCTTGTTTATTTTTCCTAAGGGATGTGCTTTGAATTTTCATCATCATTTTTTTTTTTGAAATGGGAACCACACCATGCAAAGATGGATGCATTTATTTTTTCTAAGGGGTGTTCTTTAAATTCCCATCATTTGTTTCTAATGACAATCATACCATGCAAAGATGTATGTATTTATTTTTTCTGAGTGTGCTTTGAATTTCCATTATTTTTTTTATGAAAACCACACAATGCAAAGACTTATTCAACTCCCTTTTATTGGTCAACACAGAATAGTAAGAAATCCATGAAAACACACATGCACAAAGGCAAATAGAAAGGTACAAAGAATACCAAATCCCCTTGAAGCCACACCCTATTCAAACCTTTGAATCCTTCCTAATTCTAGAAACTACCAAAGTCACAAATTTGTTAAAGTTTTATTAATGAAAAAGGGACTACACATTTCTAGAACAAGGAAAACCATAGAGCTTGTGGATGGGTGGTTGTTGTGGACTCACTGCCTGTTGCATGAAAAAGAGACCATGTCCTAATTATCTGTAACGAAATTCAAAGCTAGAAACCAAACACCAATAATCAAATAACAAAATAGTACATACCACCATCAATAAGCACATTAACATTATATTTGGCACTTATTAACAAAAAGTTAGAAAATCACACCAAAATAAAATAAAATATAAAAGAAGATGTAAAATATTCAAGAAATAGAAAATGTACTAACGATGATGTAAAACAAAAATTAGAAAATTAATAACATGAAAACAAGAAGATATAAACTAAAGAATGTGTAAAACAAAAGGTTGTAAAACAAAAAATTGAAAAACTAAGGAGTTGCTTATATGGTTAACATGGGTGGCCATCTCCCCCACGACTAAGTTGAAAAAAGGAGATCCAAAATATGGAGCATGGTTGTCCATCTGATGAGGTGTTTGTTGTATTTGTTGGCTTATGCTCATAGAAAGGTTTGATTTGTTGGATGTTGACCAATTATTTCTTATCTAGGCTCTTAGGTTTGTCGATCATCATGGCCCCAAAAGGAAAAGTTTTATAAATGATGTAAGGTCCTTCTCACAATGTTTGGAACTTAGTTCATTGAGGCACATGTTTGTGGTTCCAGTAGAGAACCTTATCTTCCAATTGAAATTTGACTTTTCTAATTTTAAGGTCATGACACTTTTTGTTGTAGGCCTTGTGCAACTCATTAAATGGTAGGGCTACCAATCGATTTTCATCTAGCAAGTTGAGATTCCTTAATCTTTATTTTTGTTCTAGACTAAAGTTAAGGTTGAGATCACATGCTATTGAAAGTTTATAGAACTCAGATTGAATAGGAAGTGTTGGTAATTTTCCATACACAAGCTCATAGGGGCAATAGCCTATAGGAAGTTTCCATGATGAGTGGTAGGACCAAAGGGCATCATTGAGTTTTGTGATCCAGTCTTTCCTATACTTGCTAATAGTTCTTATTAGAATCTTTATGATTTACCTATTGGTAACCTCAACTTCACCATTAGCTTGGGGGTGATAAGGTGTTGTGAGTTTATGTTCAACCCCTAAGCCTTGCATGAGCTTCTGAAAAGTAGTGCTTGTAAAGTGAGTTCCATTATCAGAAATTAATGCATATTGCATACCAAACCTATTTACAACATTTTGTTGTACAAATCAAGTAGTATTACAAGATCTATAGTTGATGATGGCTACTGCTTCTACTCATTTTGTGCAATAGTCAACAATGACTATGATGTATGCCTTTCCATTTGACATGGATGTTATGGGACCCATGAAATCAATGCCCCAGATGTCAAAGGGTTCTAATGGTTGAATCCATTATTAAGGTCCCTCTATTTGATCAATCATTCCACCATCTCATTGGCATCATTCACAAGAGCATATGTAATGGTGAGCATCCCTGAAGATTGTTGGCCAATAGTACCCTGCCATCAATATTTTAATGGCCATGTGTCTCCTAGCATAGTGTCTCCACAAGGACCTTCATGAACATCTTAGAGAACACATAGTTGATCAGCATCAGGGATACACCAAAGAACCAAGACATCAACGCACACCTTGTAGAGGTGTCCGTTAATCTCCATGAAGTGTTTTACCTACTGAAGAAACTATTGTTTCTTTTGATAGTCGAACCCTTGTGGCATCTCTTTGGTGAGAATATAGGTGAAAATACCATCATACCATTTAGGATCATTGGGAAATTATTTAGTTATAGCCCTAGCAAAGAGGAGTTCATTAGGAAACATATTAAATATGGATTTTTTTCTCTTTGTCATCCCATCGTAATTGAGATAAGTGATCAGCGACCACATTCTCAGTGCCCTTTCATTCTACCATCATAAGATCGAATTCCTACAAGATCACCAGCCACCATATGACATAGGGACTAACTACTGGCTTGTTCATTAGGAAGTGGATGGCATTATGGTCCATGTGCACAAACACCTTGTATCTAAGCACAAAATGCGTAAACTTCTCTAGAGCCAACACCACTACCATCAACTCTTTTTCTATAGTCGTGTAGTTTAGTTGTGCACCCACAATGCTTCAGATAGCACAGTGAATGTAGTATGGACCTTTTTTGTCATCCATCTACGTAAGCACAACTACCAAGGCATAATCTGATGCATTCATCATGATATGAAATGGTCTAGACTAGTTAGGTGCTTGTAAGATTGGAGTTTCTACAAGTTTCACTTTCAATTGTTGGAATGCTTTCTCACATTCTGTAGTCCAGATAAAGGGAGCATCTTTCTTTGTTAGCCCCACCAACAATTTTTTGATCATAGAGAAATCCTCTATGAATCATCAGTAGTAGCTAGTGTGTCCAAGGAATGATCAAACAGCTTTGACAATTTCTAGTTGATGAGTTATTCCTTGGATGATCGTTACTTTCTTAGGGTCTAACTCAATTCCTACTTGTGATATTCTATGCCCTAATACAATGCCCTTCTGGACCATTAAGTGAATTTTTTGCCAATTGAGCCACAAGTTAGTTTCAACACATTATTTTAGCACTTGCTCAAGGTGGTCCAGGGCTTACTCAAATGTAGCTCCATCAATGAAGAAGTCATCCATGAAGACCTCCACACCACTACTGATCTACTATTGAAAAATTCTTAGAACCAAGCATTGAAATGTAGTAGGAGCATTACATGGACCAAATAATATCTTGCAATATGAAAAAGTCCCCTAGGGATTCATGAATGTTGTCTTTTCTTAGCCTTGTGGTGCAATTTAAATTTGGTTATAACCACTATAACCATCTAGGAAAATGTCGTAGAAATGCCCAGATATCGTGTCTACCACCTAACCAACACACGGCAATGGAAAATGATCCTTGTATGTTGCCACATTCAGTAGCCAAAAATCAATGCAAACCTGCCACTTGCCTCCTTTCGTTGGCATAATTACAAGTGGAATAACCCACTCACTATCTACAATGGGATAAATGAACCCTACCTTGAGGAGTTGCTCAATTTCCTCTTTGACAATCTGCTTCAATTTTGGGTTCAATCACCTCTATGATTGTCTCTTTGGCTTCATGGCTAGGTCAGTGTAGATGTGATGCTGGCATATCCTAGGATAAATCCCTATGAGTTTAGGATATAACCAAGCAAAATTTGCTAATCATTTTTCAACCACATTCAACAGCATATTTTTCTACTCTGGATCAAGATTTGCATTGATTATGACTAGCTTCCCATTTTTTTAAAAACACATATTCCATTCCAACTGATAGCGCTTTTAGTTCAAGGGGCTCTTGCTTGAAATTTTCAAGAATTTCCAACTCTCCCTTATAGGTATCATAATTTGTATCATCAACGAGTTGATACTGAAGTTGCTCTAGTTCATCCATGCCTATGACATATGCACATGTTAGGCTCTTAGTTAATTCCATGCAAAGTGTGCTACTCTCAGAACTAGTGGTCAACCACTAGGTGCCCTCTTGTTTTGTGGCTACTGCATATAGACACCTTTGAATTTATGCTTCTAGTGCATGTCATTTACATATAGAGATAGATGCTTATTTCATGACCTAGATTTTTTGCACATAATTACACCCTGTATTGTAGTACGTGATGCATAGAACTCCCTTCTTCTTGATCTTTTTGAATGCATTTTCTTTAGATATTTCTAGGGAAAGAACTCTTATGCCCATTCTTGAATCAACGGTGCTAAGCCATGCCCTTCCCATGATGATTTGAAAATCCCCTTTATGGTTCTCCACTTTGATCACTAGTGATGAACTGCAATATCAAGGTCGTGATATCGCATCTACGATATCGGGTCTACAATATCAAAGCTCACCAAGCGATATCGAGCATCCGATGTTGGAACCTACCTCATCACCTATAAATAAGGGGTGAGAGTGCTTGGTTTGCATAGTTAGTCTTAGTCCCTTACCCAAACTCTTGCCTTTTTCTCTTCTCAAAGTTAGAATTATTTCTGAGTTCCTGTAGTAGGAGTCATAAAGTGAACGGATCTTTCTTTGAGCATTGTGTATCTGAGCACACCTTGTGGCCAAAATAAAGACAAACTTTGTGATAAACCTTGCAGCATTCAAAATAGCTTACTTAATGTTATTTATAGTTATTTAATGCTTTCCTTAGCTAATTAATGTTCTCTCTCTCTCTCTCCCTCACCTTGTTAACTCTCCCAAGTAAGCACACTTAATATAACCACTTAGAGCATGCGTGGAACACTTGGTAACCTAGTAACAATTTGCGTTTGGTAATCTCAGTAGTGTTGCACTATTTCAGAATGTGTACGGAAAGTGGAAATAGATGTTGGTGTTAGGACTAGTTAGAGCATAGTTGATTAGTTAAATTAGATTATTTACTTAATTATTTCACTTCTCCCTTTGTAGCACTAGGAAATAAAACATAAAAATATATAAAAATCATATACCTCAAGTCTACTTGACCATACAATCATGTTATACAAGTAAGCTTGGGAAGATAATGATTGACTAGCCCATCTAGGTTTTGTGAATGCACATAAGCACTTAGTCCTTGGAATTCGATTGGATCATGTGTGTATGCTTATATTCGATTGGTTTGTGTGCTAACTAGAACTTAGGAAATCTTCCCATCATTGGAACGAACCCTTAGGGTTGGTTATCTTACAATTATTGAAAAGAAGAATATTGCACACTAAATAGACAATCATGTCTCCTTCTTCTTACAAGAGTGCTTCACCACCTAGGTCTGATATAGGGAACAATTGAAGGCATAGTACACATGATGAACCACCAGTACCCCAACAATTTCATGTGGTATATGTTCATCCCGATGAGTATATACCAAACTTCACCTTTATCCTTCACCAGGATGAACAACTGCATTGGCAAGATTTAGAAGGTAACATAGTGTTACCTCTTGATCACTTAGTTCCAAGCATGCTTCTTCGTGCTCTCACACAAATTGCTATGTAGCACTTGCAAGCATAATACATTGTGCATGAGCATGACTCAAGAGAGTATCGACCCATGAAGGCACAACATCAAAGGGACCTACAACAGGAGAGACATCACAAGTCTATGAAGGGTAAGTGGTCCTAGGATGTCCTGCATGTTCTAAGTGAAAATGAGGGTGGTGAACCTACCTCAGGAGGTTTCCCACAAAATGATGTTCCTCCTATTGACTTTGATCAAGGGGTTGTGTATCAGAACCTTCACTCAACCATCCATAACCCAGGCTCTAATACCAATGGACACAAAGGGTTTGAAAAAGGGACACAAATGCATGGTACAGATAGACATTCTGATTGTAATTGTGATCAAGGCCATGACCACCAAAGAGAAGGTAGCAGGCACTGTCATGGTACCAGTCCTCCTTCTTCTTCACCTTCATCATCTCCTTCACCTCTCCTTTAGGATCTGGATGTAGTCACAAAGGAAAAGACCCCAAGGATAATGGTAGGCGAAATAGAGATCACAAATGAAATAGTTGAGAAAGGGGATGAGGGCATTCTAGAGAAACACACCATGGGAGAAGGGAAAGTAGGGAACAACATAGGCATCATAAATGCCATAAATAGGAAGATCACGATGAACCTACTTGCCACCTGAAGTATGCTAGACATAATTGAGGCCATTAGGATTCCAACAAGGCACCAAAAAGATAGCAAGATCAATAGATTAGACATGAACAATATCCCACAATTCGAAGGGGGATACAATGTTGATCCTCAAAATCATCTACAAGCATTTCACGATGCATGTGCCTTACAAAACATAGAAAATGAGTGGCAAAAACTCAAGTTATTTCCATGGACATTAATCAAAGAAGCGAAAAGCTGGTACTAGTCCTTAGAACCAGAATCCATTCGCTGATGGAGTACAATGTTAGAATTTTTCAACAATAAGTATCAAACATATTCACGAGTATCCAACCTATAGAAGCAAATCCAAGGATGGAAACAAGAAGGACATGAACCCTTGGATGCTACCATGGGCTGATATTATGCATTGTTACATCATTTCCTAGGCCATGGTTACTCACAGAGGGAACAACTACGCCATATTGTAGATGGGCTTAAGCATGAAATGTGAAGAACCCTTGTGACTTATGCCCAAGGAAGAATATCTGAGCTTAGGGCCCATCAAGTACAAAGATTGTTGGAGCAAGTTGCTAAAGAAGAAGGTGAATTAAGGAAAAGAGAGAGTGCAAAGGAATATAATAGAGATCCTTCTCTTAGAAAGAAGGGAATTAGATTTTTTGAGGATGAGGAAGAGTGACCACTTGAAGAGATGGTAAATAGGAAAACTTTGCCCATTCAAAAATTGGCATAAGAAGTATCGACAAAGGTAGACCAAATGTGGGACTCCCTAGATAATATAGAAAAAAGAGAGAAAAGAGAAAAAAGAGAGAAGCTAAATACGCATGTAGCAAGAGTAAGGGTAAAGTTGCCATCATCAAGGAGGTTGTTGATTCATAAATAGACAATGATAGCGGATGTGAGATATGCTAATATGACCATCCTAAGGGATGTTTCCCTATAATCTCACATTTGCAGGAGTCTAGGGTGTATGCACTCAACCCATGATTAAATAGATAACAAACACCCTGAAGGTTACCTTATCCCCAAGGTAACCCAAGGCAGTTCCACCAACCCTTGATGTATTATCCAAGTGGAACTCCACCACAACCAAATGAGCAGTAGCAATAGTGGCAACACCCACAATCATGGGGAATGCCACCACCACGTCAACAGTACCCTTACCATCAACCTGACCCATATGGATACTATGTGCAGTAGCCAATCTCTCCACATGACTCCACTGGTCATGTCACTCTTCAACCTTACTACCAAGCCCATGAGTATCATAGAACTCCTTCTTCTAGGGGTGATTTTACACAAACATACCATCCTTCTCATCTGACTACATCTCTTCCACCCTTACTCCATTACCACCTACTCCAGCTATGCAGGGTGAGCTCCCTGCCCAACTGCAGTAATGCCATGCAACAAGGACCATTAACCCTCAACCTACTATTGGTTCAGACAACCATGTAAAGAAGAAACTTTTCTTTAGGATTGACAATCCAACCAAGTCCTTGCAATCACAAGCAGCTAACTCTCCAAAGGCCTCACCATCATTTGAAACTTTAAAACTCCTTTCAACCCAAAGGCCACATTCAATGCACATGGTCATGTTAATGCATGCCATTTCCGATTGGATTAAGGCTAGCCATCTTTCTAGGAAATTCTCTAACCCTTAGAGTCCTCTTATATATCTACAAATCGCTAGGAATGAACCATGCAAAGCCCTTTTGGATTCAGGTTCTAGTGTCAACCTTATATCCCAAGAAATGTATAACGCCTGAAACCTACCTCCACTAAAAAAGAGTAACATATGCTTAGAGTTGGCCAACCAGTCCATCGCTATCCCATTGGGACTAGTGGAGGAAATTATTACCACTATTTTTGGATGGTCGTATCTAGCCAACTTCCTAGTGATTCAAGTCAACAACTACAAGGGGGACTTCCCAATCATAATGGGAAGAGCATGGCTAAGCATAATTGATGCACACCTAGGAATACATGATCTTTCCCTAGAAATATCCAAGGAAAATACATTTGGAAAGATCGAGAAGAAGAAAGTTCCATGCATCGCATATAGTAACACATGGTGTAATTGCGTATAGAAGTCCTAGTTTGTACAACATTTAACATTACCTGCATGCAACCAATGTGCATAAGTAACCGATATATAAATGTGCCTATATGCAGTAGCCACAAGATAGGAAGGCACCCAATGGCTAATAGCTGACCAAGAGAGCAACTCAACTATATGCATGAAACCAACTGAGGGTTTGACTTGCGCTTACATCAATAGCATAAACACATTAGAGCAAGTCCATCACCAACTTCCAAGTCTCAACATTGAAAATATCAACTGAGGGAAGTTGGAAATCCCTAACAACTTTAAACAAGAGCCCCTTGAGTTAAAACTGTTGCCCATTGGTATGGAGTATACACTTCTTAAAAATGGAAAATCGGTAATTATTAATGCTCAGCTTGTTTCTCAACAAAAAGAGAGATTGCTGAAAATGGTAAATAAATGGTCAAAAGCCTTTGCTTAGTCATATCCCAAATTAACTAGAATAGACCCTAGAATATGCCAACATAGGATTTACACTGACCCCTCCATGAAGCCTCGATGACAACCACAGAGGTGGTTGACCCCAAAGTTGAAGAAAGTGGTTAAGGAAGAAATTGAATAGCTTCTAAAAGTTGGGTTCATCTACCACATTGCTGATAGCGAATGGGTTAGTTCATTAGTCATTGTGCCCAAAAAGGGAGGTAAATGGAGGATGTGTATAGCCTTTAGGCTATTGAACATGGCAACATTCAAAGACCAGTTTCCATTTCCATTCGTCGACCAATTCTTAGACACCATTGCAGGGCATCGCTACTATAGTTTTCTAGATGGGTACAGTCAATACAACAAAATTCAAATAGCACTAGAATACCAAGCCAAGACCACGTTCACAAGTCCTTGGAGGACATTTGCATACAAACATATGCCCTTTGGCTTGTACAATGCTCCTACAACGTTTCAACGTTTGGTTCTAAGTATCTTTTAGCAAAAAATAGGAAATGGTGTAGAGGTCTTCATGGATGATTTCTCCACCTACAGAGTGGACTTCGATCAAGCATTGGATCAATTAGAGCAAGTGTTGAAATGATGTGTTGAAACCAACTTAAGGCTCAATTGGAAAAAAAGCCATTTAATGGTCCAAGAAGGCGTAGTATTAGGGCACAAGATTTCATAAACAGGGATAGAGGTAGACCTCGAAAAGATCAAAGTCATCCAAGGAATCACACACCAACCTGAAATTGTAAAAGACATCTGATCATTCCTTAAACACACTAGCTATTATAAAAGATTTATAGATAACTTTTCAAAGGTTGCAAAACCATTGGTTAAACTAACGAAAAAGGATGTACCTTTTGAATGGACCAGAGAATGTGAACTAGCTTTCCAAACCTTAAAGCAAAAGCTTGTAGAAACACCTATTCTACAAGCTCCTAACTGGTCCAAACCATTTCACATAATGACTGACACATCCAACTATGCTCTAGGAGTTGTACTTACATAGTTAGATGATTAGAAATGACCGTATTACATCCACTATGCAAGTAGGAGTATTGCTAGTGTGTAACTTAACTACACCACAATAGAGAAAGAACTGATGGCTGTGGTGTTTGCACTAAATAAATTTAGGCACTATGTATTGGGCTATAAGGTATTTGTACACACAAACCATAGTGCAATTTAGTTCCTAATGAATAAACCAATGGTGAGCCCTCACATCATATAATGGCTCGTAATCTTACAAGAGTTCGATCATACGATGATAAATCATAAAGGCACCAATAACGTAGCTATTGATCATATATCTTGGTTAAGATGGGACAATAAAGAGGATGAATATCTGCTTTCCTAATGAATTCCTCTTTGTAGGTGTAGTAAACAATCAATTAACCACAGAGATAAATTGGTATAATAGCATTCTTACCTACCTCCTTACACAACAAATATCGTAAGAGCTTGATGTTAAAAAGAAACAACAGTTTCTACACCGAGCCAAGTATTTCATGGAAATCAATGGATACCTTTATAAGATATTTCTCAATGGCTTGGTTTGATGATGTGTTCCCAATATAGATCAATTGCAAGTTCTCCAAGATGATCATGAGGGTCCTTATGGGGGTCATTATGTTGGGAGATGAACCGCCATTAAAATCTTTCTTGCAAGATATTATTGGCCTACATTGTTCCAAGATGCTCATCTTTTCATCTACTCTTGTGAGCACTGCCAACGTGATGGGGGAATGACTACTAGAATGGAGGATCCACAACAATGGATTCAACCTTTAGAACCCTTCAACATATGGGGAATTGATTTTATGGGGCCTATTACACCAATGTCCAATGGAAAAGCCTACATTATTGTTGTTGTTGACTATTTCAAAAAATGGGCAGAAGTAGTTGCTGTTACAAACTGTACATCATCTACTGTTGCATGATTTGTTCAAAAATAAATCATAAACAAGTTTGGTGTGCCTCGTGCACTTATTTTGGATAATGATACACATTTTATGGGTGCAACTTTTTGAAAATTGATGCAACACTTAGGATTTGAACACAAACTGACTACACCATACCATCCTCAAGAAAAAGGTTAAGCTGAAGTCACCAATAGGGAGATTATGAAAATATTGATACAAACCATTAGCAAGTATAGGCGAGATTGGAGCACCAAATAGAACAATGCTCTTTGGGCATACCACTCCATGTGGAAACTCCCTATAGGCTACTCTCCCTATGAGTTAGTGTACGGTACACTTCCAACACTTCCTATTCAAGCAGAGCTTCATACACTATCCACGGCATGTGACCTTAACCTTGACCTCAGTCTAGCACAAAAAGAATGGTTAATGAACCTTAACCTACTATATGAGAACCGATTAGTCACCCTATCATCTAATGAATTCCACAAGGCCTTCAATAAACGACATCATGACCTAAAGATTAGAAAAGTTAACTACCAACGAAGAGATAAGGTTCTTTATTGGAACCCCACACACATGCCACAATGCACTAAATTTCAAACACTGTGGGAAGGATCTTATATTATTCATGCAACTTTTCCTTCAAGAGCCATGATGATATACAAACCTAAGAGCTCAGATAAGAAATTGTTAGTCAATATCCAATAAACCAAACCTTTCCATGAGCCTAGAACAACCAGTACCAATACTACCTCTTTTTGTGGACAATCCTACTCATTATTTCGAATCTCCTCCCTCCAACTCAGTCATGGGGGAGAGGGCCAACAATGCTAACCATTCTAAGCACTTAGCTCTTTTTGTATTTTTTTTCTTACATATTTTTGTTTTATGCATATTTTCATATTTACTTATTTTTTTTACACCATAATTACCATTTTTACTATTTCTTTGTTTTTTTAATTTACTTTCATTCATCATGTAATGTAATAAGTGCTCATGATGGTGGATTGTACTATAATGGTGTTGATTATTAATGTTGGGTTTTTACCTTTGATTCTCAATGTTGATAGTAAGATATGGTTTCTTTTGATAAAATAGGTAATGTGTCAACATCATCCATTCCTCCATACAACTCTATGGTCTGTTTTGGAAATGTATTGTCCCTTTTCTAAGTAAACTTATTAATGAATTAGTGACTTTCTTCAAACCAAGGAAAGACTCAATGGTTGAAAAGGATGTGACTTCAAGGGGAGTCGATGCATTTGTGCTAGCTATTCTCTTGAGTGCTTGGATTCTTTTCATGGGTTTTCCACCATTCCACTAGTAACCAAAAATCAGGAAGTCGAATAAATCAAATAAGGCTTTGCATGATGTGGTTCTCATGAAAAACATAAGTGAGAATTCAAAACACACCCCTTAGACATAAGAATGAAATATGGGCTACAAGAACTAGTTATGGCACTATAAAGACATGTTACCCATGCTTGAAGGTTCACTCTAACTAAGGCCCTTCTCACTTCCTACTGCTTTATTGTTTTCTCCTTGGAATGGTGGTGACTCGATGAACACATTCTTGTTGCTTCAAGAGGATGGGTTGGTCAATTTTGTTGATGCAAGGTCATAGGATGTGGTTGGTTTGAATTTAGATTTGGAATGAATTCTATTTAGTCATCGTAACCATATAATACACAATGGACTTTACACAACCTTGCTCTTGGGATTCCATTCCATCTTCTCCTCTTCTTCCATATTTCTTCCCATATTCCACCTCATTACCAGTTTTATGATTAGTCTATATCTTGGTTAATGCATCAATTTTTCTTGGTAAACTCTTGTGGGTAAGTTCTTAACCCTTATCTCCAAATGTCATTCCTAGAGCCTACAGACTCTTTGGTTTGCAGGTTTGTCAGGGCATAAATGGCATAAGCCTACTTTGGGGAGGACCCACTGGCATTCTTTTTTGATGCAACTATTAAGTTCTTTCCCTTAAAAATTCCTTGTAATCAACAATTTCTCATTTCATCCCCATCCATGACATCCATTTTATTGGCTTCACCATTGTTATTTCTCCCATCTTCCTTGTTCCTTCGATTTTTTCATCTTATTGCTACCAAAGGTTTTCTCTTAGTCATAGGGGCCTTGTCACAAATTTTTCCATTCAATTACCTATCTCACCCCTACACCTTGGGTAGTTATCAGTTAAAAACCTCTAACCCAATATCTGCCATACCCACAACCTAGCAAATGTGCTTATATCGAGGCAAGGTATCAACTGCATTATGGATTATCTATCCTTGCTAATTTGTAACTGTGTTGTGTGTGCAGATGGCAATTACATGAACAATGGACTAGGATAGGAGGGAGCACTTAGGATGGGCTAGAGCTGGAGCATTTATCCAAGGAACAAGTTGATTGTTGTGGCTATGGATGAACAACGAAGTGCACATTTCTAACATTGACAGCAACACTCCTCATTTTCTTTTCCCCCTCTCTCTCTTTCTCTTCAAGCTATCAAATGAAGGTCTGGATGTCATCTATGTATAGTGTTCATGACCATGGTTATGAACACCAATGTTGTAATATGTTTGTTGATCCATTCACCAGGCACTTTAATTCTGTCACCCCATCTCACCATCAGTTGTTGTTCAGTCAATAATCCCATACCTTCCCAATATTTTGTAAGGAACTCGAGGATAAGTTTTCATTCAGTCGTGGGGGTATGATGAACCGCGATATTGGGTCTACAATATCGGAGCCTACCAAGTGATATCGAGCATCCAATATCGAGACCCACCTCATCACCTATAAATAAGAGGCGAACACACTTGGTTTGCATAGTTAGTCTTAGTCTCTTACCTAAACTCTTGTCTTTTTTCCTTCTCAAAGTTAGAAATATTTCTGAGTGCCCATAGTAGGAGTCATAAAGTGAACGGATCTTTTGTTTAAGCATTGTGTACCTGAGCACACCTTGTAGCATTCAAAATAACTTACTTAATGTTATTTACAGTTATTTAATGCTTGTCTTAGTTAATTAATGTTCTCTCTCTCTCTCTCT
>MNCI01027685.1:239046-312783 GCA_015680685.1 Gnetum montanum
CACTTAGGCTAGCTAGATTCTCTCTCACCCTTTCTCTCTTAGCTTAGTCAATATTACTTTCCATTGACCTCAGGAGTAGCATTAGCATAGAAACACATCATACACCTCACTCTGGACTAAACCATACGTGACAAAGCTAATACTAGTCCAGGTGGGAAGACAGCAAACTACGACCTAAGGCTAACTGTCTAGATGCCACAACTAGCCCATCTGTGGAGTTTGACCATACCGTGCGTGAAACACTCATATTCATATGGTTCAGTGTAGGGTTACCTCACCACTCATCACATGTCATCATCATTTAGACCTTTTTATTACAAATCAATGTATTTCATGATGTTGAAAGAAAGAAAAAAAATACCAAATAAGAGTAACATCAAAGGCTAAAGAAAAATCTAAGAAGGTGGTATAAAATCATTGAAATGGTAAGGGACATGTTAAGGAGTTGAAGAAAATATTAATACATGTAGCTAAATAGATTACTAATGATTAAAAGACTCATGCTCAAAAAAATTGGTTTAATGATAATTGTGTGCAAGATAGAAGAACATTAAAATAGCTAATAGAAATCAAAGAAAAAATTTTATTAGATAGTACAAAAACTTAATCAATAAAAGGAAGAGAATTTTTATCTGTAAATAAAAGGAACATTTATGTACATGATTAAAAATGATACCAACAATTTTGGGAAATATTTTTAGTGCAAAGTCTCTCCATCACTTAATTTCTCTTTTCATGAAATTTACGCATTCTATAATAATCTCTTTTCAAGAGAAGTTGTTAATTACTATTTTAATTCTTATCATTATTCTATCCAATTTTCTTTGAATGAAGTAATAGAAGACATTAATAGATTTGTAACTAGAAAAACTATTGATTCTAATGATTTGTATGCTTAGTTACTTAAATGAGCAAGGACTTCTATTCATAAAGAAATTTGTAATAAACAAAACTTGGTTATGAAGAATGACTTGAATCAACAATGGAAAGTCAGTAATTTAGTACTTTTATATTTAAAAAGGTGATAAAAATAATTTGAACTACCACCTAATAGTTGTAAGTAATATTTTTGCTAAGTGGTTATGCACTATTCTTTAAAAAAGACTTAGCACTTGGGTAGAAGATAATAACAAAAAAGCAATGTGTTAGGCTAGTTTCAAGCAAAACCATTCCACAATTGACTACTTACTTACACTTAGATATTCTTTGCTTTGTTGACTTTACAAAACCATATGATTAATTGATTTATAAAAATTTGTGATTGCACCTAAATAGTATTGGCATCTCTCTAAAGTTATATAAATGGTAGCAATACAAAAGCTATATAAATATGTCATTATTACGCTTAAGGACAAGGATTCATGGGAAAATTTTCATTTCTAGAGAAATATTAGACTGAAGCTTTATGTCCTTTATCCCCAACTCTTTTTGGCCTTTTTATTGACAAGTTGCAAGATTGAATCTATACATGAAATCATAAGCATCTATCAAGATTGGATCTCATGCAATGGACCTACTTCTTTATGAAAATGATGTAACTTTAATTTCTACTTTTGAGAAAGGTACGCAAAATATGTCGCAACTTCTAGAAAAAAAAATTTATTTTGGCTTTCAAGTCAATGTGGGAAAAACAAAAATGATGATATGGGGTACAAGAAATACAAATTTTAATTTTAATTTTAGAGCTACAAATATAAAAAAAATGAACACTTTTAGATATTTGTGTCTCCATTATGTAAGAAATTACAAATGGGATAATTGTGTCAAGGAGAGAATAGCATAAGGAATTAAGGCTTTATATGCTATTAAAAACAAATGCAAATCATTAGGAATATGAGCTTGGAAGGTTAGAAAACAAATTTTTTTGGTGATTTTGGTGAATTATTTAGTGATTTCAATGATTTGATGATTCAACATTTTAGTGATTTGGTTTTTTAGCAATTTGGTGATTTGGTGAACCATAGATCTGATTTGGGCTTTCAATATTTTAATGATTTGGGATTTGGTGTTTTGTATGCCAAGGCCAAGTAAAAAGCAATGTATTCCATTTCAAGTAGCTTGGGGAGGAACAAGAAGTAGAATTTCAATGGCAAGATTTACAATTTCTTGAGAGGAATGGAATAACATGATTACAGCTTTGAACTCCACGGCATCCAAGATTTTGCAATTAGAATCCATGGTTGACACCATGGAAAAAAAAGTACAAATCATTCTAACCACTGTAGAGTTGAAAGATTCATTGTCAAATATTGAAGCAACCCAAGTTCAAATAAATATGAATACTCTGTAGTTAAAGTTGAATCTCTTAAATAAAAAATAACAATTGCTCACTCGTGCTTAGAAGCAATTACAAAAAAAATGCATGAAAATGACAAAAAATGTCACAAAATTTAGAATCTTTGAATTGTGGAAAATTCTAAAGAACAAGGTGAAAATATTTTGAAGGTCATGTTAGATTTCTTTAGAAAAAAAATGCACATTTCTTCTACCCTGATAATTAGTGCAAATAGACTTGGTCCTAATGGGGATAAACCTTGGTAAATTCTTGTTAAGTTTGGTGATTAGTATGGAAGAGATAAGGTTTTGAACAACAAAAGTATTTGGAAATGATAGAACATTTGGATTAATAAGGACCTTATTAAAAAAGAGTACATAAAAAATTAAGAAAAATTCTAGAAAGTTAAATAAGCTTGTGCAGAAAGAAAAATTACTTACTATCAATATGTTGTAGTCATCAAAGAGAGAAAATCCACCAAAATAGGGATTTTCTTTTATTACATGTCGTTTCCTTAATGTTGAAGGTTTATTGGCTAATGAAGTTACTGATTTAAATACTAGTCATTTCTTCAATGATTTTGATTTGCTTATTTTTGCTAAAACTTGGAAAAAAGAAAATTCTCCAGTTGTATCTATTACAACCTTTAATATCATTTCTGTTAGAAATAAGCATTCTAGGTATTGATTGTTTAATTAAAAAGTCTAGAAATCATTTCATTAAGGTGTACAAAGTTGATGATACTAACCAATATTTGTGGGTTCAAGTTCAAGGCATTTTAGAGGTTCTTTATATTAATTTTTGTTATGTTGCTCCAAGGGATATTTCTATTTACAATTCTACTAATCTTTCATACGAGCATCCTTTTCAGTACCTAGGTCAAGATATTGCAAAATTCTCCATGCTTGATAAAGTTTTTCTTTATGGGGATTTGAATGCTTGTGTTGGACAAAGTCAAATTCAAAGGCTTGTGTGGAATTTTCAATTAAAGTTCAATGAAGGGTTTTATTTAATTCATAAAATATCATATGCTAATCATCATATAAATAATAGGGATATTCATTTCTTAGAGTGTGGTCATTCCTTTGATATTTTAATCCTTAATGACATCAACAAATTTTCTTCCTCCTCTCATTTCACCTTTACTGGGCACTAAGGTAACACTTGCATTGATCTTCTCTTATCTACTCATAACAATATAGATGCAATGAAAAACTTTCAAGTAGGAGAAAAACTACCAAAATACCCTCATCATTACCTAAAATTCTCTATTCTTTCTTCAATTGGTCATATTCATTACAAGAAATGTAGAACTCATTGTCTCACAAAAGACCTTCGTCAAGATTTTCAAATAAGAGTGGTTAATATGTTGATCAACAAAGACAAGGAGCTAGATTTGATTAATGGTGTTTTATTTACAACTATCTAGGTGTAGATTAAGAAGAGGCCCACTTATAGAAAACATTGGTTTGATGTGGACTATTTGATAGCTCATAAAGATGTTATAGCTTCACATTTGATGTTTCAATGCTAAAGAATTATAGAAAGCTTATTCCTAATTTAAAGAAAGGAAGTTCATTAAAGAAGAGCATGAAAGAATAATTAGTGACCTTCAATCGAATCCAAAAAGCTTTTGAAATTTATTCTAAGGTAGATAGCAACATGGTTGAGATTTTTTCTTATCTACTATTTTGACTTTCTTCAATGATTTTTTTTGATCGAGAGGCTCCCCCAACTATGTAAGATAACTCTAGTATTCTTGAGTTATCCCTTAATGACATTTTTGTAGGAATCCAAATATTATTTTCTGAATAAGGTGTTGATATTAATGGATTATATGTAGGTTTTCTTAAATGGGGTGGTCCATTGGTGTGAAAAGTTTCTTGCAATCTTCTTAATAAAGGGCTTCAACATAGTTTGGATCACTTTTGGTGTTCCAGTTGAGTAGTCTTACTTTTCAAAAAGGGACATAGAATAGATCTTAATAATTACCAATTAATTGCAATCCATTTAATTTTCACTAAGCTTTTGGACATTATTTTTAGAATAAAATTAGTTCATGGGCAAAAACGCAAGGTCTTTTTGCTCAGTCATAAGAAGGCTTTAGAAGGAATCATTCTACTATAGACCATCTAATAACTTTGTGTTATTGTGTAAAGAAAGAAAAAAAGGCCCAACCATACAACATTTATTTATTTATTTCCCAAGGCTTATGAATATGTTACTCAAGATAAACTTTGGAAGAGATTGACTAGCAATAACATTCTACAAGATCTCCTTTCTAGTCTTGAAAGAACCTATGACATAATTAACATTCTTATTGAAGATAACCTTACTAGAGAAGGAAAATTTATCAATAGTTCAATAGGAGTTAAATAAGCTTATGCTTTGTCCCCTATTCTTTTTTGGCATATTTATAGATGAATTAAAGAAATGGATGCAAAATGTCTCTAATCATGCTGCTAGTGATGTGGCCTTGATTGCAAAATTAGGTACAAGATTAAATTACATCCTTCAAATTCTCTATGACTATGGCAACCATTCTAGTATGAAAGTTAATATTGTTAAGACTAAATTCTAGTTTATAGTACTAGAAATAGAAATTATAATTTTTCCTTAGAGAAAAAAGACTTCATATATGTGAATGTTATAAATATTTGGGAGTTTAATTTACCATCAGTTATAATTAAAATACCCTTATTGATCAAAGGGTATCAAGTGGTATGTGAACTCTATTTAATCTAAGAAATAATTATAGTAAGAAACAAATTTTGGCATGGGAGATCAAAACGAAACTTTTTCGCAATCTTGTCCAACCTATATTATTATATGGGCATGTTACATGGGGACCTTCTCTTTCCACATAATTCAAAAAAATTAGAGCATGTTCAAAAATAATTTTTTGTATGTGAATTTCAAGTGAAAATTTAGACTTCTTATGATATCTTACTTTTAGAAGTAGATTTGTTTCCTCTTGAAGTTGAAGCCCTTTGTCAATTTATTGCTTATACTTAGAAGTTAAGTCACATGGAGAATTTAATTTTACTAAAGATAAAATGAATGCTACACAAGAAAATGGATTTTTGTATCAATGAAAATTATGGCTTTAGTCATGTAATATTGTAATAAAGGATCTTCTTTTAAACAAAAGGCTCCTCCAAAAAACAATAAAAGAAAAAGTCTTAGCTAAAGTTTGGTTGAACACATTAAGGGGAAAAAAACATTTTTATTTATATTCTATTAGAAGAGGTTTGTTATCTAGTACTCAAAAGTATCTATTCTCAATTATTCCTATTCATTTAAGGAATCAAATTACTAGAGCAAGAGTGAGCTCTTATCATCTCCTTATTGAGACAAGTTGTTGGATCAATTTAGCAAGAAAAGAGTGTATTTGTAAACTATGCAAACAAAGCATAGAAAATGAAGAACATATGTTTTTTTATTTTGCCCATCTTTGGCTCACATGTTAATGAATTATACTATTAATTTTAATATGCTGATTGTTTTCTTTCAGATTGACCCTATTTGCTTGGGGTATTATATCAATGATGTTTTCAACTTTCTTCAAAAGTATGTTGTGGCTTTGTAACCATCCAACAAATTCTTTGTGATTTCCTAAACATAATAAAAATTTCTAGTTTCTAGTTATTTATCCAATTTGATTAATACTAATAATACAAGTAAAAACATTCACATCAACTTTTGGGTTCTTTGGTTTGTCTATTACTACTTGATTATTCTTGTCATTAGTAATAACCTAGTTTTTCATATCCTTCAAATAGTTTTCCCCCTATATATTTTTTTTTTCTTTGTGTCATCTTTTTCTTGAAAAGAAAAGGACATAAGTTAAACAAATGTTCTTCATGATGACAAAAGTTGTAGGCCTTCTTATTTGCTTACAATACCAATTCTTTTTTCACAAGAATATTGATTTCAAAAACAACAAAACAATTTGAGAGAACCAAATAGCGTAGAGATAGATTCCACATGATCAATGAAAAAGAAAATGCTAGTAGGTTGTGTCTTAGCTCTTTGAAAAATTGAAAAAATAAATAACTCAACAAAACATGAGCTTTCATATATTCTTGAGATTGCACATCAAAATTTAGAATCCACTTACAAATAATTCAATATTACATTCTTATTAATAAATAACCCTATATCTAAGGTACAATACACCATTAAAACATTACTTAACTTTAACAATGATAAAAAACCAGTACCTAAATAAGTGATTTGAATGTTATTTTTTAATGTCACATCATTAATCTTAGTTGCCAAGTAAAACAGGAAATACAAGGCACGTAACCTAAAATTAGGAAGAAAATGATTCCACTCATGAAATCCTAGCATCAAACTCAAAACAAGCAAAAAACAATTGTGAAATGTTACAAAGGATCAAAAGCATCAATTTTAAATGTGAGGATTAGGAATTCATCATATGTTTTTCAATATTACATTCTTATTAATGAATAGCCCTATATCTAAGTACAATACATCGTTAAAACATTACTTAACTTTAACAATGATAAAAAAACAAGGATAGTACCTAAACAAGTGATTTGAATGTCATATTGTCATATTTTATCATAGCATTTATCTTAGTTGCCAGGTAAAACTAGAAATACAAGGCAGGTAACCTAAAATTAGGAAGAAACTGATTCCACTCATAAAACCCTAGCATGAAACTCAAAACAAGCAAAAAAAAAATTCACGAAATGCTACAAGGGATTAAAGCATCAATTTTAAATGTGAGGATTAGGAATTCATCATATATTTCTTCTTATTTTTATTAATAAGAAAGAAAATGACATTAGCGCTTTCCTGCGAAAGTGCAAACGATGCATTCAGGGAACTTTAATTACCTTAACTCCTGTGTTTCGCAAGAAGATTTGCTTTTGGATCACTAAGCCTGTCATTTTATCACAAGTGCCTTTGCCATTATCGGATCAGGTTACATTGAGAGACACAATTTTGGAAAATTAAATGGCCGAGACTTAAACGTGTCCATATATATAACATTTGTCTAATGTTTTTTGCATGGATGGAATAAAAAACTCCAATTTTAACATAATTAATGCAATCGGTGGCGCTAGATGCAAGAAAGAGGGATACTTTGTACGTAGCAGGGGATAAAATAATAAAATTTTATAGATTTACGAGAAATTAAAATGCCATCCAACCAGAAGCCGCGGTCCACATGAACAGATTGAAAGCTCGTGAGTAACGGGAAGCATAAATTGAAATTTATATAGATCGATGAGTGATATTTTAGTTCTGACTGGCCTTCAAAATCATCAAAAATGAATGATACGGAAAATGACAATGCTCATAGGGAAATGGAGTGCTGATTATTGAAATTGAAACTGAAATTTTACTTCCGTGGACGGAGACCCGTTAACCCTCCACACACAGCCGTTCAAGAATTCTTTTTAAGGAATTTTTCATATCCATAACTCACTGTTTGCACTAGAATCAAAGATGTGACTCAATAACATCAATATCAATTTCATCTGCCAAGAAGACAAATTACATGTATATAAGAAACCATCCATCGTTTCACAACTCCATGCACTGTCCATAAACATTGTAGTTAATGTAATTGTTGTAATCTCTGTGCACTCCCATGCAATCATACACCAAATGTCAAATGATCATTTTTGTGCCCTTGACAGTATATCCCTACAAAATCTTGCAAATCTCCAAAGCCCCTGCTTAATCCACTGTATTTATACTCTTTCTCCCATTTACAAAATTCAACTTCTATTTCCATTTTGCACGCCTCGTCTAAATTTTGACCTAAACTGAACCACAAGGTCCCAGTTACCGGATTTCCTAATGGCTTCCTCCACATGATCCAGGGTATACGTACCAGGAAAAAATCCTCTGTTGCACATCAAATTTAGCTTACCATAAGCTGAATGCCAATCACCCACCTCACAGAACCTGTGTACATACAGAGTATCCATTTTATTCAGCAAACTCTCTGCTACATGCAACTTACCTGCCTTTCTCAGTACATTCTCAACTAGCCCAAAGATGTCATCCTGTGGAATGCACTTGTTCTCCAGCATAAGATTCAGAAGATCTGAGGCAGCTAACCAATCATTTGCTTTGCAGTAAGCATGTAGAAGAGTTGTACAAGCTCTGCTGTCAGGAACACTATTCTTTTTACTCCTTAGCAAGTCCAGACATTTCTCTGCGTCTCTCAAGTTACCTTCCTTGCACAGAGCAGTAATTGCAGAATTGAAAACAGCAACTTCAGGCACAATGCCATCCTGAATCATGGCACAAAACAACCCAAAAGCTTCTCCAGATCTTGAAACCCTGAACAATCCCCGGATAAGAGCACTGTATGTGTCTTTGTCACGCTTTAGTCCTTTCTTACCCATGAACCCAAAAACCCTCAAAGCATCATCAACCTTGCCAGCATCTGTGAGGCATTCAACAAGCATATTTGCCACGAAAAAGCTTGGAAAAACATTCATCCTCTTGCCAACAGTAATGAAAGTCTTAACAGCCAGGTCCAGAAATTGCCGTGCTTTATCAGTAGAATCCAACACATCAAAAAGCCTGCTACTTTTCAGACTGGGAACAAGGATATCAACAGTAGATGCAGCAGAACGGGAGAACCAATCAACTTTAACAGTATTGTCATGTTTCTTGCTTTCTTTCAACAGCACATCTACGAGATAATTCATAGCAGTAGTTGAAGGGCTAATAGTTTTCCCCATCATTTCATCAAACACTTGCAGTGCACTCTCGATCCTACCGATTCTACAGAGCCCAATGATAACATTACTGTAAGAAAATTTATCAGGGCTACTCATCTGGTGAAATATCTCCAATCCCTTTTCTACGCAGCATACCAAATCCTGATCAGGAACACTGCCAGATTTGCACAGAACATAAAGAACATTATTCAAAATAAGATTATCAGGCGAGCATTTAAATTCCTTTTCTGAATTATCAAAAATCCACAACGCCTCTTCAATCTTACCAGCCCTGCCCAAGAATCTGACAGTACCTGCGATTGCTCGACTGTTAACCAGTTCCGAGTTTTGGAGAGCCGAATCTCTAAGCAAATCCAGCAACTGGTCGAAGATCTTTCTTCTGCCCAAAAAATCTGCCATGAATTCCACAACTGCACGATTGTGGCAGTAGCCTGATTGCTTGCCGGCCCACGAGAAATATCTCAGAGTGTTTTCTCTGCCAATTCGCCTGTAATTTCTCAGAACTCCCAAAACGATATCCGGGTTCAAATTGTCTCGCGTTTTTCTGAGATAGGAATCGAAGTTCTGAGCTTCTAAAATCATGGTGCAGATTTTTTGCACCCGTGCGGCGCAATGCCGCGGAACTTGTACCCAATCTGCAGTATGCCTAAACTCTTCTTCTTCTGCATTCTTCTTCTTTTTTCGCCAGTGTTTTTGGCTCCGGTCTTCGCTGTGTTCTTGTTTCTCCTCGTCTTCAGAAAATGAAAATGATGATGAACGACTGGACACCCACGCAGAGCGATGAAGAAATGACCAGAGCTGAGCACAACGGCAGCCTTGCCACTGTAAAATTTCTCTGCAATTTCCTGAACGTAGCATGGCTTATGCTACGAGTTTGCTGTTGGCAGTTTGTGCAAAAACAGCTTCACTTCTTTGCAGCAAATCTGAAGCTTGTTACATCATGATTTCCTCGGAAAACTGAGATGCAAGACTCGAACTCATAAACTAGGGGTGCGGGTGTCGGATCCCAAAAAGAGAATTTTATTAATTAAATGAGATTAAGTACATGATCAACATGTGAACATATTGATGGTTAAATAGGGAGAAGAACAATGTCAAATGCAAATATTGAAGGAAAACATCTTGATACATAATCTTTCACAGGGTGTGGGAGTACATTCCAAAGAGCAACCTCATGCTAGGAATCAAAAAGAACTGCGAGTTAATAAGACCAGGGGAACAATAAAGAGCCAAAAACTGTGTAAAATTAATAGTCCTTCTTTTTCAACAAAGGTAAGTCCCACATTTTCACCACTTCCGTTGTCGTCTAGTCCGGTTAGGATACCTGGCTTTCACCCAGGCGACCCGGGTTCAAATCCCGGCAACGGAAAACAAAACTATTTTGGTAAAAAGTTTCATAATTTATGAACTACTTTTGTGAAATAATTGCGTTCAAGTCGCTGCCACGGGAATGGGGAAAAAGTTTGGGGAAAATCAAGTTGCAGTGGCCGAGAATTAAAAATTTTGAAATTTAAGAACTAATTTTGTGAAATGGTTTGTGAAAAAATCTTTCTTAAAAAAGAAGTTCCACCAGCCAGGAATAAACAATTTTGAAATTTGAGAACTAATTTTGTGAAATAATTTGTGAGAAATCTTTGTAAAAGACGAAGTTACACCACCCGAGAATAAAAAATTTTGAAATTGAAGAACTAATTTTGTGAAATAATTTTGTAAAAGACGAAGTTACACCAGCCTGTAATAAAAAATTTAAAATTTAGAAATTTAAGAACTGATTTTGTGAAATTATTTGCGAGAAATCTTTGTAAAAGACGAAGTTGCACCGGCAGGGAATAAAAAATTTTGAAATTTAAGAACTAATTTTGTGAAATTATTTGTAAAAGTTCTTTGTAATAAATGTTGCACCAGCCGGGAATCGAACCCGGGTCTGTACCGTGGCAGGGTACTATTCTACCACTAGACCACTGGTGCTTATGAAGGTTAATAACTAAAACTACATTTTCTATTCGTTAGCAACACAGCAAAAAAATTTGGACCATAGAAAAAAGGTGAAACGTCTCCTTTAAGGCTTGAAGTGCGTTGGGAAGCAATTTTCGTGATAATCCAAAATCCCTAGTTTCACATCAACGAATCCAAATCAAGTTGACACGACCGTTCTAGCTTTCAAAAACAAATCATTATTCATACCAAAGTACACAAATTCCAAGCATAATAATGTCAGCAAGCCCTCGGCAAAAGACAGGACACTCAAAATTTTGTGCCTACTAAAATCATATCCACCACAGAGTTATCATGTCCAAGCGCGATCCTTCATTAAATCCTGTTCCACGTTTTCGCCCACCGTTACCGACTTATGATGCAGAATGATCAGAATTCGTGGCAAAACCAACTTTCACCCGCTCTAATTATACTCAAAACCAGAGTTCCATCATTCAAATTCATGGACTGCCCAGTCACCCACAACCGAAATCCACTATAAATCTTCGCAAAACATACGCCATTTTGCATTCATGCGAGAAACTCAATCAATCAATCCAGAGCCACGAAAATGGCAGAAATTTTCAGCAGAAAGTATTGCAATCGCTGCCGCAGCAACTTGGTATTCCCGTCCTCCATGGAAAAGCCTCGACGCTGTCCCTCATGCAAAATGCGGTTCACCCAAACTCGCAGAAACAGGGAAGAAGAAGAAGAAGAAGATGCAGAGGAAGAATTCCATGACAGCAAGCCCAGGAGCAGCAGCAACAGAAGACCCGGAAGAAAGAAAAAATCCCAGACCGTTCTGAACCAGAGAACCACCACCCAGAAGCGCAGAAACACAAGCTCATCAGCCAAATTTTCCAGGTCTGAATCCACCACCAATAATAATAATTCCCACTCAAATTCCTCCTCCTGCTCTTCCTCGCTCAACAATCACAGAACCGAGATCGCAGTCCCAGATGCAGATGTTTACGATTTCGACAAAGACAGAAGAATCGAGGATATCAGCAAGGGCCAAATCTGGGCCATCTACGATGAATACGGCGGAGGAATGCCTCGTTTGTATGCCAGAATCGACTCGGTTTCATCGAATTCTTCTGGATTTCAGGCAAGAATCACGTGGCTGGATTCCGTAGAGAAATCTGCAGAGGCCTGGGTGGATGCAGGATTTCATCCAGTGTGTGGAGATTTCGTTGCAGGCAAGAGCACCGTAATCAAAAGTGGGGAGGTGTTTTCTCACCAGGTTTGCTGCAGCAAAATCAGCAGCAGCCATGATCCGGAGATTTACAGGATTGTGCCCAGAAAATACGAGGTTTGGGCTGTTTACAGTGGCTGGAGCCAATCATGGTCCAGAAAAATGAAATGCAGAGACCGCCATGGGAATACTCTCAGTTTTGAATCTGTGGAGGTTGTCAGTGATTTTGTTGATGGTGTTGGTGTTGTGGTGGCTCCTCTAACAAAAGCAGAGGGATACAGGACTCTGTACAAGAAACAAGGCCCTGAATTTCTTTATCTCATTCCTTGTTATGAGAATATGAGATTCTCTCACTATATTCCCAGGAAATTGGTGTTTGATTTGAAACCTCAAGCACTGAGGAGGAAGATCGGTTCTGCTGCATGCCCTTAGTTAGACTGCTTCTTTGTTAGCAACTTGTGGTTTTACTGGTTTTAGGTTATACGTATGTATGTTTGTTTATGTTATTTTGGGTTTTCTCTAGGAAAAATCTGTTATATGGTCTATGTTATGGTTGCTGTGCTTGACATTCCATGCAGAAGTGAAAATTGGGAATAGATAGTTCGAATGTGATATATGCGTTTACGGTGGCATTGAAATGGTATCCATTTTGGAATATGACCGACAGGGTAGATCTTGGCCAAGTTCATGTTTAAAGCCATGTGCTAGACTTACAAATTATGAAGTGAAAGCTTGGTGTTTGGGCCTACTTGAGAACAAACAATAAACTTAGAGAAATATAATTGATATTTTATGGCAAGTGGTTCATGAGTCTATAGATAATATATGTATAGTTGATTATTTTTTAGAAGAGTCAAAGCACATGTAAATTCTATATAAATACATGAAATGTTTCTTTTTAATAAGTTTTTCATGATTCATGAAGAATATATTAAAACTTTTGTGAAAAACTTATTGTATGGCAAAACTCTAAGCAGATTCACTATTTGGTAATATCAAAATTTTTAATAATACACCCCAATTGAGTTGAAAAATAACAAGCAATAAAAAAAGAGATTCAATTATGAGTTTAACAAAATGCAAATTGTTAACAAGACATCTCAATTAAGTAGAAAAATAACAAGAAATAAAAATAGAAATTTAATCATGAATTTAAATAAATGTACCAAGAACATAATAAGTTATCCTTGAGAAAGCATATAAAAACCCCAACAATAGTGCCAACTCTAAGAAAGCCTTAATTCTAAGTAAGCATTACACTTAATTCCAAGTATGCCTTACAAGAGGAGAAAAACACAACAGATATCCTTTTAGCTGGATAACTAATACCTCCCTAATGCCTTGTTGAGGACTAGTTAAAACCACTTGCAATATCCTTTAATGCTTTGATAAGGCCTAATTTAAACTACTTATGAGCTCCTATGATATGGCATTTTTCAAAGTTAATAAAAAATCAAAATCCATTGTTCAAAAGAAAAATTAAATTTTAAGTGAAATGCCCTGCAAAACAATGTAGGAAAAATGTATCCATTAAAAGAACCTATGAGGAAAACTAATAAATCCAAAGGTTCTTGAATTCTAAAAGAAATGCCCTTACAAAACAATGTAGGAAAAGTTTATCCACTAAAATGGCCTTGCAAAACAATGCAAGAAATATTTATCCATTGAAAATGCCTCTACTCAAGGAAAATTGATGAATCAAAAGGTTCTTGGATTTTACAAGAAATGCCCTTGTAAAATATTGTATAAAAAATTTATCTTCCCCCATTGAAATGCCCTTAGAAAACATTACAAGAATAATTTCCAAGAATAATTTATCCATTAAAAAAACCTCTACTTAAGGAAAACTAATAAATCAAAAGGGAAAAAATTAAAATCAATGCAAAACTAGTAAATAAAAAAATTTATCCATTGAAAAAGCCTCTACTTAAGGAAAACTAGTAAATTAAAAGGAGAAAAATCAAAATCAAAGCAAAACTAGTAAATCAAATGCTAGAAAAGATTTCTATTGGAACTTAAACCTAAGATTTCATTTTTATTAACTAACTACTTTACCACTAGATCATCCACTTAATCACAATAATTTTTTGTTTTAAATCATATTCAACAATATTATTAATCCCACCATTGCCACTACTTGAGCTGTAGTAACAATGAGGTGTTAGCCTAGTGGTATGAGTCTTATCTTGGTAAACCCAAGTTGGGGTGTTAGCCTAGTGGTACGAGTCTTAGCTTGGTAAACCCAAGTTGGGATGTTAGCCTAGTGATCCGAGTCTTAGCTTGGTGAATGCAACTCAAGGTGTTAGCCTAGTGGTATGAGTCTTAACTTAGTAAACCCAAGTCACAAGTTCAATTTTACTAAGTAGCACTAAGTTATAAACTTCTATAAATCTTGAGGTGTACTCATGTTTCAATTATTTTTGGTTCTAACATCCCCACTACCTGAGGTATGGTGGGACCATTAAAAAATGAATGCAAAGACACATCATAGAAGATGGCATGTGGTTTAATTTGCTTAGATGACTAATGCCTTGAATCCTTGATGATTTCACACCCTTTTAACCACCACTTATGCAATCCTATTATGCATTATTGTGCAAAGTATATGATGCAAAATATTCATACTTAATAGGTGCTTGAATTGGATATTTTCTAAACTAATCATTGTTTGCTTTCAAGGTTTTAATATGGTAGTTAATTTCTTTGTCCTTACAAAAACCAATACTTCAACCTTGCATTGCAAAAAATATACCCTAAACTTTTGCAAGTTGTTATGGTTATGTAACTATATTTTATCTTCAACAATGAGGTGTTAGCCTAGTGGTAAGATACTTGATTTAGAAACTCCAAGTCATGGTGATGAGTGGTCGAGGTACCCCCTACGCCCAACCATATGAATCACAAAACATTCACACGTGATTCAATTGAATTTTGCAAACACTATAGTTTTCAGTACACTAGTCTTCTAGGAAGTGAACCTTGCCCTAATGGTCATTTGTTGTCTTCCCAATTACACTTGTGATGCACATAGTTGGGGGTAGGGGTACCTCAACCACTCATCATTGGCACCATTGCCAGGGACTCTTTTTGTTGAAATGTGTGCTATCTAAGATTAGTGAGCATTATTAATATCATTGGATGAACCCTAAGGTTGACATCATTCTCAATTATATAATTACATAAGCACACTGATTATTTTATTTGTTGTAAAATGTTTTCTTCTTCTCACAGGCATGACAATATCAAACCAACAGTCCCACAAGAGTAGAAAGTGGTATATACTCATCCAAATGAGTATATACCTAAATTCACCTTCATCCTACATTAGGATGAGAAACTGCAATGGTGTGACATGGAAGGTAATGTTATAATGCCTCCTAATCGATCTATGCCCATGATGCTGCTTCAAACTCTTAAAAAGTTAGGCATCCATGATCTTCAAGAAGAATATGTTGTGCATGACTACGACTACTGGGACTACCATCCCACTGAAACACAACATAGGTGATGAGTCATATTTGGTTGACCACGTCAATGAGGTCTCATCAACACATCTCGCCCTACATTGATGAGGCCCCATTGACACAGTGTCTGTCTGTCACCTATAAATACACACCTACCAGCCACATTTATGGCAATCTAGATTTCAGTAGCAGCGAATCTCTTGCATTTTTTCCATTTGAAAGTTAGAATTTTTTCCCCTGAGTGCCCGCAACAGGAGTCATTGAGTGTATAGATCTTTATTTGAGCATTGTTGTACTTGAGAACGACAATGTGTGTGGCAATAAAGATGACCTTTCTAATAAATCTTGCAGCACTTTAGATAGATTAGATATTTATTTATGCATTTATTATTTCCAATTATTTATGAATTTTTTTCAATTAATTATCAATTATTTTCCAGTTAATATGTTAGATAAGTAATTAAGCTGATTACACACATAAGCATGACCACTTCGAGCATAACATGTATTCTCTTGGTAATCACAACAACATTATTGCTTGGTACACCTAGTAGCGTATCATTTGGTCCCCTAGCAATGGATATGTGGGTTCAAGACATGTACGAAAAGTGGGGATGGATACTTATGTTAGGATTAGTTAAATGATTAGTTAATTAGCTAATTTAGATTAGTTCATCAAATCCCTTTTTATCTACATTTCAAGCACCCGACTATAAAACATAAAAATGATACAAACTGAATGCCTCGGTTACACTTAACCATACCAACAAATGTCACAAGTGTAATTAGGAAGACAATGATTAACCTTAAGGCTAGATTCACTTCCTAAAAGGCTAGTGCACTGGAAACAATGAAGTCCATGAAATTCGACTAGATCATGCGTGAACGCTTGTGATTTGTATGGTTGGGCATAGGGGTACCTCACCGCTCATCATTAGCACCATTGCTAGGGACTTTGTTTATGGAACATGTGCTATTTAGGTCTAAGTGAATACCATTATATCATTGTATGAACCTAAAGGTCAATATCATTCCCACTATACATAAAAAATTATAAAAGCACAATGACAATTTTAATTTTTTTCTTTTTTTTGCAAAATGTCTTCTTCTTCTCGTAAGCCTAAAGATACTAAACAATCAGTCCTGTAAGAATGCAAGGCAGTATACACTCATCTAGATGAGTTTGTGCTAAATTTCAACTTCACCCTACATCAAGATGAACAAATGTAATGGCATGATATGGTGGGCAACGTCATTTTGCCCCTCAATAAATCTATGCCTGGAATGCTGTTTAAAACCCTTAAGAAGTTGGGCATAGCAAATCTTCACAAGGAGTACGTTGTGGACGGATATGACACTTGAAACTACTATCCCACTAAAACACAATGTAAGTGAGATAAACATTAGGAGAAACTCCATAAAGCTACAAAGGGGAAACATTACACTAACCCCTTGTTCCTACTAGACCAAGAGGACAATGAGGATCCTCCCTTGGAAGGTTCTCAACATGAAGATTCTCCACCCCCTACTATTGATGGTGAGGGTGTGAACCATACCCTGTGATCGACTATTCATAAACTAGGGTCAGGAAAGAGTGATAGCCAAGGTAGGGACTCAAGTAAACATCGCAGCAACAAGGGATCTATGGATTGTGATCATAAAAAGCATAAGAGTGGTGGCGGACACTGTGATGGTGGTGGCAGTCCACATTCCTCTTCATCCTCTTATCCAATTTTGAACATTCCTCTTCATTTGACAGTTCTCATGGAAGTTGTTGTCAAAACAACCATGATGAAGGTGATCGAAAAAATAATAATGACCATGAAGGCCACCAAAATTGAAGGGGTGGTTGAAACCATCATCAACGTCATCAACATAGTGATGATGATGAACATTTATTGGCAACTCGAAGTATGCTCAACATTGCAGAGGCAGTAAGAATTCCAACTAGGCATATGAAGGATTGTTGGATCAAGCACCTAGATATGAACAATATCCTAAGATTTGAACATTTAACAAGTGTAGCCTTTCCTAGAACCAAGACAGGCTAGTGTAACTACCGCCTTACTGAATGGACATCCACATTCTCTTTTTCAGATCTCCTCCCTCCAACTCAGTCATGGGGGAGATGATCATCCATGATGACCATTGCCATTTTTGTTTTTCACATTTTTGATTTTTGATTTTCCTAATTTTACACCATCTTTAATACAGATAAGTGGCGAGGTACCCCTACACTCAACCATACAAATACGAGCATTACACACGCGATCCAGTCGAACTCCGCAAATGGACTAGTTGTGGTATCTAGATAGTTAGCCTTAGGTGGCAGTTCGATGTCTTCCCACTTGGACTAGTATTAGCTTTGTCACGTATGGTTTAGTCTAGAGTGAGGTGTATGATGTGGCCCTATGCTAATGCTACTCTTAAGGACAATGGAAGATAATATTAACTAAGCTAAGAGAGAAAGGGTAAGAAAGAATCTAAGCTAGCCTAAGTGCAATGAGCATCCATTCCTCGATTATCCATACACATCTTGGACTTTGTGCATGACTACCACTGGGATTACCAAGCGCAGATCCTAGGTACGCTATTGGGTNACTCGAATAAAGGATGCCATACAATTACAATCACCACACTACGAGCATACATTGGGAGGAAAAGGGTTGAGAGGAAAAATAGAAACTAAAATCAAAACTTAACTCTAAAAAATGACTCCCAAAATAAGGAAAGCTACCTTCTATTTATAGAAATTGAGGCAGGCCATGATATCGCGGGGGCAAACGAGATATCGTGGCTGATGCAATATTGCAGCTCTGATAACTAGGCCTGACAGACCATATCTTGTATCAGGGCTTCGATAACTGGGCCTAACAAACCATGACTCATCAAGTACCTTTCAACTTTCTTGATTATTTTACACTTTCTTATATATTTTACTTTATTTTGCTTTATTTTATTTTATTCAAGTACGATATTTTCTAATTTTTGCTAATAAATTTTGCTTTATTGTCACAAGACACAATGTTGTTGTTGTTGTTTACTAATGATGGTATGTGCTTAATGTGTAATTGTCGATGTCTGGTTTCTATTTTTGAATTCTGATGTCTGATGACTTCGGCATGGTTTATTTTTCATGGAGTAAGCAATGAGTCCACATCATTTTCTCATCCAATGAACTCTATGGTTTTCCTTGTTTTGGGAATTTGAGGTTCCTTTTCATTAAAGAAACTTTTAATCAATTAGTGACCTTGGTAGTTCAAGAATTAGGAAGGACCCAAAGGTTTATAAAGGGTGTGACTTCAAGGGGACTTAATGCTCTTTGTCTTATTCTTCTTGCTTGAGTGCTTGAGTTTTTTTCGCAAACTACTTACCATTCCACACCAACTATTGAAGGAACTCAAAATAATGTCATTGCTTGGTGTGGTTCCCATTCAAAAAACAACAACAAAAGAAAAACAACAATGGGAATTCAAAGTATATCCCTTCGATACAAATAAGTCCTTGCATGGTGTGGTTTCCATTTCAAAAAAAAATAAACAATGGAAATTCAAAACACACCCCTTGGACAAATAAAAGGGCTACAAGCACTAGGTATGGGACTCAAACGGCACTACACCTAACAATCCCCTCTAACTAAGAACCTCTGTCTCTCACACTTCCTACTTCTTCTTTCTTCTCTTTGTGGAATAGTGGTTGTTTTGTGGAAGCACTCTTGTGTCTTAGGTGGTTAAATTGGTCTTTGAGCGTCGATACGAAGTCACTGAAAGTGGATGGTTTTAGTCTAGACTAAGGATGGAACTTCCTAAGTCATTTTAACCACAATTCTACAAGGGACTTCTTATGACCTCAATTTGGAACTCCATTCCACCTTCTCTATCATCCATCCATGCTACTGTAACTCACCTCACTATCAGGTTCTATGTTATGCTCTATGTCTTAGTTTGATGTGTTGGGATTCTTGAGTGATTCTTTCAAGTTGGTCCTTAACTTGTCATGATCATTAAATCGACTATGGGGTCCATAGACTCCTTAGTTGAGGTTATCCAAGGGCAAAAAGGGCATTAGCCTACTATGGGGAGGATCCACTTGCATAGCTTTTGGCTTGATTAGTTAAGGTTCCTTACCTTTGACATCGCTACAATCCTATATTTCATATTTTCCATTGTGTAAACCACTCAATGCTCCTTAATCTTTTATTACATTCATCTATTAAATTAATTTTCTTCATTTTAAAAAATTTATGAACTTCAACACCCTCTTCTCATGATTTCATACTATTCTTGGTCTTCTAAGCTTTCATTTGACCCCAATTTCATTGAAAAATTCCTTGTATTTTGAAAGTTTGACCAAAGTCGACAATGTTCAATAGCTACGTCGACAAGGCCTCATAACTTTCAAACCGTTTGTCCAAATCACTCTGTTTTTCAATCCTTCACATATCAAAGGTAAGATCTTTATCATGGGGGCCACAAACCTTAAGGTTTCTAATGAAATTTTCAAAGATTTTTGCTAACTCCCCCCAAGGATTAGTAACCTTAACAACATAAAAATATCAACTCTTTTGATAATTAACCCTTCCAACAACCTCTGGGATAATTTATCAATGATAATTCATAAATAAAATTAACAATTAAGTTAATTAAATCAACCATAATCACAACTTAGCCAAGTGTAACTACCCTCAAGAGTTCAGGTATCACAATTGTTTTAAGGTTACACAATGATTGCTAACCCATGGTCTTATTGTGATTACAGATGGCACCCAAACAAAAGCATCCGTAGGAAGGAAAACCCTCACAACTATGGGAGAAACGACCTAGAGCTAGAAGGGGCTAGCAGGAACAAGGCCAAGAACAACAAGAGGTGACCCATGCAACCAAACCTCTTCGTGAGGAACCCGAAGTCGAATATATTTGACAAATTCTAGAGGAAGAAGTGACTACTGAACAATCCCAACAAGGAGAAGCACCTAGACCCATGCCAAGGCTTGAGATCACTCTAACTCAAGTCTTCCTAGACATCATCAAGTCCCGAGAAATCCAAACATTAGTTCTTCAAGAGATAAACTCTAGGCCATTTTTGGAAAAAGCTCCAAAGGATGTCAAGACACAATTACAAACCTCTCCCATGTGGCCATTCATCACATCCAATGGAAAATGATACATGGGAGAGACCTATCTCTTCTAAAATAGCCAAAGGCCAAGGTCTATTATAAAAATCAAGGACATTCAAGTGTTCTACTCAGTGAAGGCTATTGCACAAGCACTAGGGTTGCCAGACAATGGAACACAGTTGGTAGAAATATCAACAAAAGGTAATCCTGAGGCAATAAGGGAATGGACCCAGTGATGCTACAGGGTGTACCATAAGGAGTATGATGCACTCACATCAACAAAGTGGATTTATTTCAAGATTGTAGCCTATCACCTTAATCCAACGATGAGGCTAAGCAAGGTGACTGCTTTCTCCGCCCGAGCATCCACTGCTATAAGCGGGAAATTTCTTGTTAACCTTCCACAGCTAATTTATTTAGACATCGAGAAGCACTTCAAGGAGAATGAACATGGAAGGAAGATCCTTCCCTTTCCATTCTTTATCAAAAAATTTTGCAAAAGGGTAGGCATTGTTCACTATTTTAATGATACTCTCAAGCATGCTTCCTTGGCCTCATGGGCAAAAATCATGAAAGATAAGACACCAATGACTACTCAAGAAGAGGAACTACCACCACCACCACCCACTGAAGAGACAACACCAGAGGCCTATGCAGTCCTTGAACATTTGTGTAAGATCTGAGAATAGCTCTTGAGTGAACAAGAGCAACAAGCAAGAATGAGTGGGGTCAATCCATCTGTGTATTGGCTAGCGATGAGTCACCTTAACAACGTGGCCTGAATAGTTAGCCAAATGGAGAGAGGTGGTTTCATTTTCTCTACCCAAAGAATGTAGCTGCCTTTGAGGTTAGATCCCAATGCTTAAGAGGTGATGATGTTACTAGCAACACATCATCTATTCCCAGAAATCTTTGGGAATGCTGCCACTTTCTCAATGAAGTTGGAAGAAGGTGAAGATGTAACTATCCTGGTGATATAGCACCAAGGGCAGGAGACAATGGCAAAATTGGTAGATGACCATGTAGCTGAACCACTAAATGCACCCGCAGCATTTGTACCAGACATATCTATACTTCAAGATGTGCAGACGTCCGCAGGCATAATCAGTGGGAAATTGAACATAGCCTAGCATGAACAGTTGTTGGAACAACTAGTAGGAACCGAGCAACTAACTCCATACATCTTTGATTTTCTAGAGAACATCACCACAACCCAGTCAAAGTTGCTAAATGCAAGGGGCAAATGCATCATCTTGGAAGGACAACTAGAAACAGCCTAAGAGAAAAATCAATGCTTGGCCGTGGAGGTTGCTGAACTTCATGGCTAACTTGCAGAACAAGCAATCCTTAGCCCAACAATGATAAGAGATGAAGCTATTAAATAGCTTCAAGAATGATTTCAAAAAGCTGAGGAGGAAGTAGTAATGGCCATCTTCAAATAGTCCATAGTAGAAGCTGAAATGCACTCAATCAGAAAGGACTTGAATCAAATGTGCCAAGAAAATGAAGCATTGACCACACAAAATCATCGCTTGCAAAATGTTGATGCTCAAAGAGATCAAATACAAGAGTTCATTCATCAATAGCAAAAGTCGCTTGCCAAAGTCAACACTGAAGTGAGGAAATTAGCAATAGAGAACCATAATCTATCAATGGAGGAGGTACACACCTTGCAACAAAAGTCTACCATCAAAATCATCACCTAGAAGAACGAAGCTTTCAAATTTGATAGAGTGAAAAATCACTACAAGGACCAAGTTAGCTTGTGAAAGAAAATTAATGAAAAAACAAATCCAAATGGCAAAGATGAAAGTGAATGAAGCTCTTCAAAAAATCTAGTAAGGAAGAGAGATGTGGTAGCCCATGCTTGATGGGATTGACACCTACAACCAAGTGGAGATACTCTTAAAAGAGTTGCAGATTGAAGAAATGACATAGTATACAAATTTGGCCAATTTCCATTATGCAAACTTGGCAATGTTAACAGTCAGATGATTGTGGTTGAAATTGGAAAAACAAGTGGCTAGCCCGTATTTGCTATATGAGGCCAAATTCAAACATCACAAGGACACCAAGCAAAAGCTTGAGACTGCTAACACTAAAATCGAAGTTCTCAAAAGGTGATTCACAAATCAATGATTTATCACTGAGGAAGTAGCCAAATGGATCAATGACTACCAAAGGTTGAAGAACATAGTGAGAGCATTTGATATTGAATGCAAAAAATTTTCTTCCTAGTTTGTCAATGCTAAGGATGTGTTTCCAGCAATCCTGTGTCCTTGGGATGTGCCCTTTCCAACCACATTGGGGAAGCTGCATGGACGGTGCATAATCCTAGGAGTAAGGAGAAGAAAATGAAAGCACTGCTAAATGCTTTCCACCTCTTGCCTAAAGTTGTAGCAGTAGCAAGACAACTAAAGCCACCTCAACCACCGTTAGTGCATGAAGCCAGTGAAGGTCCCTCAGAACCTCAAGAACCACCATCGCTTAGGACCATTTGATCTTCTTCAACAAGCTTCACACCATCAAGGAACATGTTGTCCAATTTTTGAAGAGTTGTATCATGGTGTTTAATTTTGTGTCCTAAACACCACCATTTTTGTAATGTGTTGATCCATACACCTAGGCACTCCATTTTTTGTTAAGTCAGTCAATTTTTTTTGTTAAAGAAAATTCAATCAATAATCCCATACCTTTCCAATTTTGTAAAAGAATGTAAGGATGAGTTTTCACTCAGTCATGGGGGTATGATGAGTCATTGTTGGTTGGCTATGTCAATGAGCTTCATCAACACAGTCAACTACATCAACAAGGCCTTGTTGATGAGGACTCGTCGACACATCTTGCCCTACATTGATGAGGCCTCATTGATGCAGTGTTTGTTCATCGCCTATAAATATGCACCTATCAACTGCATTTATGGTAATATAGATTTCAATAGTAGCGAAGCTCTTGCATTTTTTCCATTTGAAAGTTAGAATTTTTTCCCCTGAGTGCCCACAGCAAGAGTCATTGAGTGTATGAATCTTTATTTGAGCATTCTTGTACCTGAGCATGATAGTGTGTGTAGTAATAAAGATGAGCTTTCTAATAAACCTTGCAGCACTTTGGATAAATTAGATATTTTATTTATGCATTTACTATTTCTAATTATTTATTAAATGTTTTCAATTAATTATCAATTATTTTTCAGTTACTATTTTAGATAAGCAATTAAGCCAGATAGATTACACACATAAGTATGACCACTTTGAGCATAACACATATTTGCTTGGTAATCCCAATAGCATTATCACTTGGTATCCCAGTAGTGTAGCGTTTGGTTGCCCAACAGTGGATACATGGATTTAGGATGTGTACAGAAAGTGGGGACAAATACTTATGTTAGGATTAGTTAAATGATTAGTTAATTAGTTAATTTAGATTAGTTCATCAAATCCCTTTTTATCTACATTTCAAGCACCTGACTATAAAACATAAAAATGATACAAATCGAATGCATCAATTACACTTAACCATACCAACAAACATCACAAGTGTAATTGGGAAGACAACAATTGACCTTAAGGCTAGATTCACTTCCTAAAGGGCTAGTGCACTGGAAATGACAAAGTCCACAGAATTTGACTGAATCATGCGTGAACGCTTGTGATTTGTATGGTTGGGCATAGGGGTACCTCGTCGCTCATCAACAAGCAAGATTGACACCAGGAGAAGCATCATGAGGCTATGAAGGAAAAATGAATTACTAATCCCCTGTTCTTGCTAAACCAGGATGATAATGAGGACCCTCCCTCTGAGGGTGCTCAACATGAAAATTCTCCACCCCTTGTTATTGATGATGGGGGTGTGGCCTTAAATTTGCGGTCCATGATTAGCAATCCAGGTTCAAGAAAAGATGGCAATCAAGGCAAGGGATTGGACAAGTGTCAAGATGATAAGAAAATCGACAAATGTGGCTGTGAAAATCGAAGAAGAATTGGTAGATATCATGGTGGAGGTAGTCCTCCTCCCTCTTCACCCTCTTCACCTACATCTTCTTCTTCTTCGTCTTTTGATTCTTAAAGGCAACACAGAAGGAACAACCGTGATGAAGGTGACCAACAAGACCACAATGAATGAAGGGATAATAGAGGACATCATCGATCACAACAAAATCATGATGATGATGAGCCTTTGTTGGCAACTCAAAGCATGCTTAACATTGCAGAGGCAATTAAGATCCTAACTAGGCATGTGAAAAATAGTCAAATCAAGCACCTAGACATGAACAATATTCCAAGATTTGAGGGGGGATATAACTCTTATCCCCAGACACATCTACAAAATTTTCACGATGCCTATGCCTTATAGAACATTGAAAATGATTGGCATAAACTAAGCTATTCCCTAGGACACTCATTAAAGAAGCAAAAAGCTGGTACCATTCCTTGGAGCTAGAATCAATTCGCAAATGGAGTACCATGTTGGAACTATTTAATGATAAACACCATATGTACTCTAAAGTGTCCAAGCTGAGAAGGAAAATATAAGGTTGGAAATAGGGAACACATGAACCCTTGGATGCTACCATGGGTAGATATCATTCTCTCATACATTGGTGCCCTGGCCATGATTATTCTCAGAGAAAACAACTTTGCCACATCATAGATGGGCTCATAGCAACAACATAAGAACTCTTGGGATTTATGCCCTAGGAAGACTATCAAAACTAAGAGCTCATCAGATACAAAGACTAATAGAGCAAGTAGCAAAAGAAGAAGGTGAGTTGCAAAAAAGGAAAAGTGCAAAAGAATATAATAGGGATCCTTCCATCAAGAAAAGGAAGCTCTGATTCTATGATGAGGAGGAGTTACCACTTGATGAAGTGGTGAACAAGAAAACCTTTTCCATCCAAAAATCTATGTCTGATATTTTGACAAAGGTTGACAAGCTATGGAACTCTCTGGATGACGAATTCTAAGTCGCTATGAAGATTGTTGAGGAATCCAAAGAGAAAAATAATGATCATGATCACAAGAGGCAGAAAGAAGCTAAGCATGCCTACAAAAGAGATAAGGGCAAAGCTAATGTAGTAGAAGAAGTTGTGGAGATAGGCTTCGAAGATGATGGTGGATGTGACATTTGCCAATATAACTATCCTAAGGGATGTTGCCCTATGATGTCACACTTACAAGAGTCTAGGATGTACATGTTGAATCTACAACTAGCAAGGAGGTAAGCACCCAAATAATTGCCTTACCCTCAAGGCAATCTAAGGCAGTTCCACTAGCAACAACAAGTTTACTATCCAAGTGAAGCTCCACCACAATCGTATGAGCAATACAAAAAATGGCACCAACCACAGTCGTGAAAAATGCCACAGCAAAGACAACAATACCCTTAAAGACAACTAGGTCCATACAAGTACTATGTCTAGCAACCCATTTCTCCATGAAGCTCCACAAACCACACCACATTCTAGAATCACTATTATCCTCTAGAGTACCATCAAACTCATTCACCATCTACTTGAGGGGATAACCCATATCCATACAACCCTCTACATCTATCTACACACATCCCTCTACCCTCAACCCAATTACCTCTTGCTCCATCTGTGCAAGGTGAAATTCCCCCATAACCACAATAATGAAATGTTGCGAGGGTTGTACATTTACAACCAGCCTTCTAGCTGAGGAGTTTGGACAATCACTCCAAGAAATGACCATTTTTCTTACCCAACAATCCTCCCAAACCCTCATAACCTAATGTGGCTAGTTGCCCTACATCTTCAACACCATCATCCTCTACATCAAACATATTCAAGAGCCCTTCAAACCAAACACCACCTTAGATCTGCATTGCAATGTTAACTCATGCTGTTTCCAATTAGATTAAGTCTAGCAACCTTCCCATGAAGAGATCTAACCCAAGAAGTCCTCTTATTTACTTACAGATCACTAAACATGAGCCATGTAAGGCTCTTCTTGATTCTAGTTTTGGTGTCAATCTCATCTCCCGTGACATGTACAAGGCTTGGAACCTACCACCTCTCAAGCAAAGCAACATTCATTTGGAATTGGAAAACCAATCAATCATTATCCCTTTGGGATTAGTCAAAGACATTATGACTACAATTTGTGGGTGGTCCTATCCCACCAATTTTCTCATGATCAAGGTAGAAAACTACAAAGGAGACCTCCCCATCATTATGGAAAGGGCTTGGTTAAGCATGGTTGATGTATGAAAGAGCATCAAGGACCTCTCCTTGGAAATATCCAAGAAAAATGAATTTAGACAACTAGAGAAGAAATGTGTTTCATGCATCATGTACAACAATAATAGATGTAATTGCATGCATAAAATCTAGTCCATTAAGAGTACATTCATTAAAGCATGCAATCAATGTGCATATGAAACAAATATCCAAAGATTCTTATATGCAACAACCACAAAATAGAAGGGCACCCAGTGGTTGACAGTTGACTTTGATAGCAGCACAATATGCATGGAACCTACTGAGAGCATGACATATGCCTATGTTGAACACATGGATGAACTTGAGCAAGTTCATCACCAACTCTTCGATGATGAAGATGAAGATACATGTTGGATAGAGTTGGAAATCCTTGCTAATTTCAAGCAAAAGCCCCTAGAGCTAGAAACTCTACCAGCTGGCATGAAGTATGCATTTTTTAAGAATGGCAAGCTAGTTATAATCAATGCAAATCTTGCTTCTAAACAAAAAGATAAACTATTGATGGTCGTTAACAAATGGCCAACAACCTTTGCTTGGTCATATCCTGAATTGACTAGAATTGATCCATGGATATGGTAGCATTATATCTACACTGACCTAGCCATGAAGCCAAAAAGGAAACCATAAAGACAGTTGAATCCCAAATTAAAGTAGATTTTCAAGGAGAAAATAGAATAACTCCTCAAGGTGGGATTCATTTATCCCATTGCGGATAGTGAGTGGGTTAGCCTACTCGTAATTGTGCTAAAGAAAGGTGGAAAGTGGTAGGTTTGCATTGACTTTAGCCTATTGAATATGGAAACATGTAAAAATCATTTGTCATTGCCATTTGTGAACCAGGTGTTGGACACCATTTCTGGACTGTTCTATTATAACTTCTTGGATGGTTATACTGGCTATAACCAAATCCAAATTGCACCAAAAGGTTAGGCCAAAACAATGTTTGCGAGTCCCTAGGGAACTTTTGCATATTGCAAGATGTTGTTCAATCTGTGTAATGCCCCTACAACATTTCAATGCCTAGTCCTTAGCATTTTCAACATCAAATTAGTAGTGGGGTATAAGTCTTTATGGATGGCTTCTCTACCTATGGGGCTACATTTGAGCAAGCCCTAGATTGCCATGAACAAGTACTGAAAATATGTGTTGAAATAAAACTTAGGCTCAATTGGCAAAAAATCCATCTAATGATCTAAGAGGACATAGTAATGGGGCACCAAATTTCACAAGAAGGGATTGAGGTAGACCTAAAAAAGATAAGGTTCATCCAAGGAATCACATGCCAACCAGAGACAGTCAAAGACATCCAATCATTCCTTGGACACATTGGCTACTATTGGCAATTTATAGAGAATTTCTCTAAGATTGCAAATCCATTGGTTGAGCTTACAAAGAAAGATGCTCCCTTCATCTAGACCAAGGAATGTGAACATGCATTCCAACTATTAAAAGAACAACTCATAGAAACTCCAATTCTACAAGCACCAAACTGGTTCATACCATTTCATATAATGATAGATGCATCTAATTATGCCTTGGAAGCCATGCTTATGTAGTTGTACAATAAGAAACATCCATATTACATCCATTGCAAAATCCAAAGCATTGTGGATGCATAATTGAATTACACCACAACTAAGAAAGAACTACTGGTAGTGGTGTATGCTCTCGAAAAGTTCAAGCACTATGTGCTTTGCTATAAAGTATTTGTGCACACAAATCATAGTGTCATTCACTTCCTAATGAATAAGCCAATGGTGAGCCCTTGTATGATATGGTGGCTTGTGATCTTGCAAGAATTCAATATCACAATGGTAGATCAGAAAGGGACTAAGAATGTGGTCACTGACCACCTCTCTTAGTTACGATGGGATAATAAAAATAAGGAGAGTCCACTCTTTGATCAATTTCTAGATGAACTCCTCTTTACAAGAGCAATAAATGACTAATTTCTTGCAAAATAGAAATGGTATGATGACATCCTCACTTACCTTCTCACTGAAGAGATGCCACAAGATTTGGACTTTAGGAAGAAACAATAGTTTCTTCATCAAGCAAAATACTTTATGGAAATCAATGGATACCTTTACAAGGTGTGCACCAATGGTCTGGTTCACTAGTATGTTCCTAATGTGGATCAACTTCACATTCTCCAAGATGCTCATGAAGGCCCTTGCAAAGGTGACTATGGAGGGAGGCACATAGCCATAAAAATCTTGATGGCAGGATACTATTGGCCTATAATCTTCAGAGATGCCCACCAATTTATTTGATGTTGTGACCACTGTCAATGAGATGGTGGGATGACTACATGAATGGAGGATCCTCAACAATGGATTTAACCACTAGAACCCTTTGACATATGGGGCGTAGACTTCATGGATCCCATCACACCCATGTCTAATGGAATGACATATATCATCATAGCAATTAACTATTACACCAAATGCATAAAAGCAACAGCCGTCACCAACTATACATGATCTACTGCTACTCGATTTGTACAACAAAATGTTGTAAATAGGTTTAGGGTGCCACGTGCACTAATTTCTGACAATGGAAACCATTTTACAAGTGCCACTNAGTATATGGAAAACTTCTAATGCTCCTAACTTAATCTAAGCTTCGTACACTCTCAACAACCTATGAACTGAATCTTGACATAAGTCTAGCATAAAAAGAAAGATTGATCAACCTCAACATGCTAGATGAAGATTGAATAGTAGTCCTATCTTTGAATGAAGTGCACAAGGTGTTTAATAAATAATAACATGACCTTAGAATACAAAAAGTGAAATTTCAATTGGGAGATAAGGTTCTCTACTAGAACCCCACACATGTACCCTAGAAAACAAAGTTCCAAACATTGTGAGAGGGACCTTATATAATTGATAAAACCTTTCCTTTTGATGTCATGACCATATACAAACCTAAGAGCCCAAATAAAATGTACCCTAGAAAACAAAGTTCCAAACATTGTGAGAGGGACCTTATATAATTGATAAAACCTTTCCTTTTGATGTCATGACCATATACAAACCTAAGAGCCCAAATAAAAAGTAGTTGGTCAACATTCAACAAGTAAAACCTTTCCATGAACCTAAGTAAGCCAATGTAACAAATACCTCAAAAAATGGACAACCACACTCAATTTTTTGGATCTCCTCCTTCCAAATTAATTGTGGGGAAGATGATCATCTGTGCTAATCATCCATATGACTATTTAGTTTTTTTTTCTATTTTTTATTTTCCAAGTTTTTGATTTTGCAAGTTATTTATTTTACACCTTTTTAATTTTAAAATTTTTTCCTGTATTTACACCATTACTAGTACATTTGAATCTTTCTTGAATATTTTACAATTTCTTATATATGTTACTTTATTTTGTTTGAGTTTGATTTTTAAATTTTTGCTAATGAATGTGCTTTGTGCTAACAAGGCACAGTGCTGCTGTAGTTGCTACTAATGGTGATTCATGCTTAATGTTTTATTTGATAATGTCTAGTTTCTATTTTGAATTTTTGTACCCATGGCTCAACCATGGTTTCTTTTTCATGGAATAGGCAGTGATTCCACAACATTCACCCATCTACAAACTCTATGGTTTTCCTTATTTTGGAAATTTGAGGTCCCTTTAACTAAGTAAACTTTTAATAAGTTCATGACCTTAGTAGTTTTTAGAATTGGGAAATATTCAAAGGTTTGTATAGGGTCTAACTTCAAAGGAACTCAATACTCTTTATACTCTTCTATTTACTTAGGTATTTGACTGTTTTCATAGACTTTTTATAGTTCCATGTCAACCAATAACAGGAATTTGAATAATGTCTTTGCATGGTGTGGTTCCCATCCAAAAAAGAAAAAAAAAAGGAGAAAAGAAAAACAAACAAACAGAAATATGATGGGAATTCAAAGCACACCCCTTAGACAAATAAACAAGCTATAAGCATTGGTTATGGGACTAGAAAGACATGTTACCCATGTCTAAAGGTCCCCTCTAACTAAGGCCCTCTCTCTCACTTCCTATTTCTCTTTCTCTATGTTTATGGAATGGTGGTTGTTCTATGGGAACACTCGTTTCTCAAGGGGATGGATCAGTCCTGGAGTGGTGATGCGAAGTTACTAAAAGAGGTTGGTTTTGATCTGGACTAAGGATGGATCTTCTTAGGTCATTTTTAAACATAATTTTCACAAGGGACTTCCTATGACCTCAATTTGAAATTCCATTCCACCTTCTCAAACATCCATCTCTACTAACCATAACTAACCTTATTATCGAAGTCCATGTTCTTGATTCTATGTCTTAGTCTAACATACTTGAATTCTAAGGTAGAATCTTTTGAGTTTTGGTCCATGACTTTCATCGACTATTAATCACCTGTGGGGCTCACGAACCTCTTAGGTTGAGGTTATGCAAGGGTACACAAGGCATGTGCCTACTATGGGAAGGACCCACTTGCATATCCCTTAGTTATATTTGTTAAGCACCTTATCCTTAAGCATTCTTTTAATTAGAATCCTTTGTACCCCATCTTCTACATCAAACCATGTGCTCTTTTACATATTTTGTTTATTAAACACATTCTCCATTGAATTTTTCAATTTTTGAGCTTTCAAAGACCCTTCTCAATGATTTCCTCATATCCTTGGCTTTTCTAGAACTCCATGGACCCTAATTTTATTGAAAAATTCCTTGTATTTTTAAGATATTGAAGTTTCAAAATTTTTCCTATGGGCTCCATATATGGGACCCCATCGATAGAGAAAATCCATATACAAGGCCCTATATATGAGGCCCCGTCGATGTAAGGGAAAAATTCTATATAACTATGCTATTCCACTTGGAAAATTTTACATTTTCTCATAAACGCCAAGGGAGTTTTTAAAATTTTCAAAGCCTAGAACCTTCTAGAGCCCATAACTTCCTAGATGTTTATCCAAATCACTCCATTCTTCGACCCTGCAGCTACCGAAGGTAAGCTCTTCATCATGGGGGCCACAAATGTGTCATTATTGATAGAAATTTTTCATCATTTTTTCTAACTCCCATAGAGGTTTAAGTAAGAAATCAACTATTAAGCATCAAATTACAAGAGTTAAACATTTCCAACAAGATCTAGTAACCTTTACAATAAATAATTAATAAAATAATAAATCTGCCATGGTCTAACCTTAGCCAAAGTGTAACTAACTAATAAGAGAAGGTATTCAAAAATTTAAAATTATACATTATATTTACTAATCCATGGATTTGTTGTAACTGCAGATGACACCAAAAGAAAAGCACATGCAAGAAGTAGGACCATCTCAACCAAGGGAGAAATGGCCTAAAATAGGAAGGGGCCAAGAATAGGCCCAAGAAGAACTACTTGCAACCCATGCCATAGGTCCTCTTAAGGAAGAGGCTGAGGTGGAATCTATTTGATAGATTCTAGAACTAGCAGTAGCAATAGAACACTCCCATCAAGATGATGCACTAGCACAATAAGCCAATCTCAAGCTGACCTTGGCAAAATCTTACCTGAATCAAATCAGATCACGAGAGGTCCAAAAAATAGTGCTCCATGAGTTAAACTTTGGGCCTTTCCTGGAGCAAGCACCAAAAGAAGTGTAGGACCAACTGAACACCTCTCCCATATGGCCAATCATCACTTCCACTAGGGAGTGGTACATGGAAGAGAAATTTTTGTTCTAAAACAACAAGCAACCCAAATCAATGATAAAAATCAAGGACATCTTAGTGTCCTACTTGGTGTAGGTAATTGTTGAAGTGTTCAAGTTGCCAAAGATAGGGGAAAGTCCTACTGAGTTCCCGATGTAGGAGTATCCCAACATCAAGAAAGAATGGGTGCAATGGTGCTATGGCATCAATTGTAAGGAGTTTGGCATGCTCACACTGATAGAGAGAATCCACTACAAGATTTCATCCTTTCACCTCAATCCCATGATGAGGCCAAGCAAAATCACCACTTTCTTTACTCAAGCATGCATAGCTCTAAGTGGGAGATTCCTTGTCAACCTTCCATAGCTAATCTATCTAGAGATGGAGTAGTTTAAAGAAAATGAATGTGGAAGGAAGCCACTCCCCTTTCCATGCCTTATCAAAAAACTCTATCAGAGGGAAGGAATATTCCATTACACCAATGATGTTGTCAGGCATGTTCTGGCTACCAACTAGGCAAACATGATGAAAGACAAGATGCCTGCAACAACTATCCAAGAAGAGGAGTAACAACCACCACCTCCACCTACCACTCAAACAACTCTATCACACATCACTGCAATCACCCAATGGTTGCATGAATACCAAGAATGACCATTGAGTGAACAAGAGTAACAAGCACGCATAAGTGATGGGGACCCATTTGTGTATAGACTAGTAATGAGTCACCTTAATGAGGTGACCCGAAAAATCATCTTGATGGGTGAAGGTGGATCCATTTTCTCAGCCCAAAGAATGTAGTTACCCTTGAGGTCAAATCTGAGCACTAGAGAGGTCAAAATATCCTCGCAAAACAACAATAACTCTCAAAAATCTTTGGGAATGCTACAACCTTCTTAGTGTGCTTGGAGGAGGGTGAGGAGGCAACAGTATTGGTCATGCACCACCAAGGGTAGAAGACTCTAGTAGAAGTGATTACTGATCAGATTACTAAAACACTCAACACACTTGCAGCATTGATACCAAACATCACTACACTCAAGGATGTGCAAATGCCTATAGGAACCATAAGTAGAAAAATAAATGTAGCACAAAATGAAGAACTACTAGACCGACTGGTGGGAATTGGCAACTACTTCTGGATGTCTTTAACCTTCCAGAAAATATTACTACAACCTAGTCAAAGCTGTTTGAGGCAAGGGGCAAGAACATCATCTTGGAGGGGCTCAAAATAACTAAGGAACTAAATGAAAGCTTGTTTACTAAAGTTGCTAAATTAAGAGCCCATATTGCCAACCTCATATTCCTCAACCTAGCATTGACAAGAGATGAAGCTATGGAATAGCTTCATACTAAACTAAAAGGGGTTGAGGGTGCAATGGAGATGGCAATTTTCTATCGATCCTTAGCAAAGGTCACACAACATAATATTTAGAAGGCCTTATATCAGACCTACCAAGAGAATGTATAGTTGATCGCAAAGAATCATCACCTACAAAATGTTAATGTGCACAAACAACAATTAACAGACTTCATCCATCAATAGTAGAAGTAGTTGGCAAAAGCGAACATAGAACTAAGGAGATTGGTAGCAGAAAATAGAAATCTCTTCATGGAGGAGGTCTGCACCCTTCACCAAAAAATTGCAATCGAGGTAGCCACCTGGAAATCAAAGGCTCTCAAATTTAAGAAAGTCAAGGACCATTATAGAGAATAGGTCAGTCTACAAAAGGAAGTAAATGAAAAAAAAAATTTAGTTAGCAAAGGTGAAGGTGAATGAAACCCTTCAACAAGTCTAACAAGGAAAAGAAGTGTGGAAACCCATCGTTGATGGGATAAATGCCTACAACAAAGTGAAAATTAGCATGAAGGAGTTGAAAATTAAGGAGATGATAGAATACATGGAACTCACCAATCTCCATTATGCAAATCTAGCCATGTTGACTACCAAATGACCATGGTTAGAACTCAAGAAAAAGGTTTCTAGGTCATACTTTTTGTATGAGGTCAAGTTCAAGCACCACAAAGACACCAAGAAAAAGGTTGTAGTGGAAAATGCTAAACTAGAAGTTCTCAAGGCATGATTCATTGATCAATAATCAACTGCTAAGAACGTGGCCAAGAGGATGAACAACTACCAGGAGTTATAGAATGCAATCAAGGCATTCAATATTGAACACAAATAGTTCACTACTTGGTTTGTCAACATGAAGGAGATGTTCCTAATAATTCCCTATCCATCGGATGTCCCCATTCCAACCCACATTAGTGATGTCGCATGGATTGTGAATGATCCCCAGAGTAAGAAGGAGAAAATGAAGGCATTACTAGATGTCTTTTACCATCCACTAGAGGTTGTAGCCGTAGTGGGACAACCATAGCCACCTTCACTACCACACATGCCTAAAGCTGGTGAAGGAACTTCAGAACCTCAAGAGCCTCCACCACCTACAATTGTTTGATCTTCTCCACCACCTGCATGCCACCAAAAATGTTCTATCCAATTTTGTGTAGTCATAACATGGTGTTCAATTTTGTGTTGTGAACACCACTATTTTTTGTAATGTGCTAATTTGTACACTCAAGCACTCAATTTTGTCAAGTCAGTTTGTTTTGTTAAGAGTTAGTCAATAATCCCATACCTTCCCAATTTTGTAAGAGAACTTGAGGATGAGTTTTCATTCAGTTGTGGGGGTATGATGAGTGTCAAAGTGTCATGTTGACAGGCCTCTATTGATGCAGCCTCATCGATGGGGCCCTATTTACAGGGTGTTGCCCTGTCGACAAGGCTACATTGATGTAGCATTTGCTACGTCTATGGGGTCCCGTTGATGCAATCCTGTAGCAAAAACTATAAATACAAGCTCACAACCATGTTTATAGGCATATTTAAGTCATAGTAGTCGCAAAGCTCTTGTAATTTTTTTATTTGAAAATTAGAATATTTCTTTGAATGCCTATAGTAGGAGTAAGAAAGTGTACGGATCTTTATTTGAGCATTGTTGTACCTAAACCACACCAGTGTGTATGGTAATAAAGACAAGCCTTTTGATCAAACCTTGCAACACTTAGAATATATTAATGATTTATTTATGCATTTATTGTTTTCAATAATTATGTTGTTAATTAAGCTAAATTAGACTTCGAGTAATTAGTTAATCAATTAAGCTAAATAGATTACACACATAAGTACAACTGCTTCAAGCATAAACATGTATTTGCATGGTAATCCCAATAGTGTTATTACTCGATGCACCAGTAGCATAGCACTTGGTAACCCAACAGTTGATACATGGGTTCAGGACATGTATGGAAAGTGGGACCAAATGCTTATGTTAGGACAAGTTAGAGATTAGTTAGTTAATTAAACTAAATTAGTTGTTAAATTACTTCATCTCTCTACTTTAAGGACCAAAGAACATAAAACATAAAACAATAAAAATCATATACCTTGATTACCCTTAACCCTACCATGTGCATCACAAGTGTAATTAGGAAGACAAAAAATGACCATTAGGGCAAGGTTCACTTCCTAGAAGACTAGTATATCAAAAACTATAAAGTCCACAGAATTTATCCAGATCGTGCATGAATGCTTCGTGATTCATATGGTTGGGCATAGGGGTACCTTAGCCACTCATCACATGGGTTTAATTCTAATGGCTAATGCTAAGTTATATAAAGTTTTAAGTGGACTTGGGATGTACCTATGTTTCACTTATTTTGGGGTCCAACAACAACTATATTATCACTTTCTAGTTAAATTGATGCTTCTCCCTTTCAAAACTAATTACCTATGCATCTTTTCTAATATATAATATTTGTAAATTAAAAGGTTTTGTTTCTATAAATCTATTTCTTTCAAATTGACTCTATTTGTGGGTCACTACATCAATGATATTTTCAACTTTTTTAAAAAATATGTTGAGGCTTTATAACTATCCAAAAAATCCTTTATGATTTCTTGGACATAATAAAAATTTCCAATTTCTAGTTTCCATCAATGTTGACACTAAGTAATTTTCATAGATATTTCATGTTATGGTAACCAAATCTTAAAGGCCATTCAATATTACCTTTATGCATAGCTGCAAAAATCACATCTTAGAAGGAATGCAACTTAAAACACATTTTTTATGATGAAAATGATCACGATATGATCATTGTAACAACCTTTTACCTTATTTTAGGTTAGGAAGACACCACATAAGTTGAACCACTAATGTATGCAAATTTCAAAGTAAAAAATTTATGGTTGAATGTTATAAGCTAACCACATGGATAGGGATACAATACAAGATAAAATATTATAAAATATGTATGCATCAAGAAAGCTTGTAACCATGACCTAATAATAATAAAATATCTACAATAGAAACTTTACATGAATTGAAATTTGATGAGTGATGTTTTGTATCCAATATCGAAGCCACGTTATCAGGTATCCAATATTGGGGCATAACCTCTAATGTCAAGAATCTGATATTGCCCCTTCCATGCTATCCTCTAAATACCATAGTTGGGTGCATGATTGCGATATAGATTTAGATATATTCAGATATAGATTTTGATAGATTTCAAGTTTTGTTAGTTTCTAGTGCATGCTCGCAGTGTGATGTTAAGTGATTGTATGGCATCCTTATTTGAGTGTGACGTACTTAGACATGTTACATGTTCAGCAATAAAGATCAAGATTACTTTCATTATTGCAGCATCCACTTACCTTTATTATTGTTTTTCACTACTTAAATTTTTACTATTTTCCTTAGTTAATATTTATCATTTATTGCTCTTTATCATTTTCTATCATTAAGCAGGAGTATAACTAATTGCAAGCACTTAAGTATAATTACTTAGTAACCAGTAGTGTTATTGTTTGGTACACCCAGTAACAATACACTTGGTAATCCCAGTGGTAGTTACATAAAGTCCAAGGTATGTATGGAAGGTTAGGAATGGATACTCATTGCACATAGGCAAGTTTAGACTTTACTTTCCATTGTTAATTAGCTTAAATAATTTATTTCTTAATTATCATTAGGAGTAGCATAAGGCCAAAACAACATCAATTATCGTATGCCTCACTTTGGACTAAATTATATGTGACAAAGCTACCACTAGTTTAAGTGGGAAGATAGCGAACTATGATTGAGACATAACGATCTAGATGCCACAACTAGTCCCATCCACAAAATTCAACTAGATCATGTGTGAACGCTTGTGATTCATATGATTGAATGTAGGGGTACCTCGTCGCTCATCATTGGCATCGTTGTTGGGGATGGTGCTAGTTATCTTGATTAGTTATATTACACATGATTGTTGTAATGCATTAACAATTTATCTTTCAGCAAATACTAAATCACACACATCATAAACCAACAACAATTTCTCTTTCACAAGGAAGTGATAATGCATCATATGGAAAGAACATTCATTAGAAAACTAATGAGATATATACTAAAGAAAATTGGAGTGACCCACCTCATGTAGGGGTTTCATATGTTCATAACCACCTTGACTACACTCAAGGACTACATTCATCTAAGGCAAATAATCCTAAAGGAGATGAAGTAAGTCCCAGACAAGGGGAGGCCTCAAGGCCTAAGACCTCCTCAAAACCTAGAAATGACAAATCAAGGGACCATGGGGAACACTATAGAAGCCATGATGACTACCCCAGTTCTTCATCTTCCTCTTCTTCTTCAATGTCTAGTTCTAACGAAGATGAACATAGGTATAGAGATCGAGCTCCCCATAAAGGATAGAAATTGAAACCAAGGACAAAATCAAAGACATCGAAATGAGCATAAGCAAGATTGTCACAATCAAACAAATAGAAATAAAATTTTTGCTATGACATGTCTGATGATGGTGAATCCTTATTGGCTATTGAAAGCATGATGTAGATTATAGAGGTAATTAAAACACCTAACAGGCATCACTAGGAAAGGTGCATCAAAAGGATTTATATGAATAATATCCCTAAATTTGTAGAATGCTATGATTCTGATCCAAAACATCATTTGCAAGTCTTCCATGATGCCTACGTCTTACAAAACATATGAAGTGGGTTGCAAAATTTAAGCTCTTTCCTAGGACACTAATAGACAAAGACAAAGTGTGGTATAGATTGTTGAGACCAAATTCAATCCATTAGTGGTCCATAATGCTGGAACTCTTGAACAAGAAATACCAAACCTATGCGAGGGTGTCCAACCTAAAGAAACAAATCCAAGAATGGAGACAAGAACAACATGAACCCTTAGATATGGCCCTAAATAAATACTATTCTCTACTAAATAAATATCTAGGCCATGGTTTCTCTTAAGAAAAGTAACTTTTCCACATCACAGATGGGCTTCATAGTCAAATGAGAGAGACCCTTAGGATGTATGTCAAGGTCAATTATATAAGATAAGAACCCATCAGATCTAAAAGCTAATTGAGCATGTGGCAAAAGAAGGAGAGCTATGTAAATGGGAAAATGTTGAGAAATATCACTTAGAACCAACTCTTCAAAAGAATAATGTCCATATCTATGATAAGAAAAAAGAGGTAGCTCTTAATGAGATGATTTTATAACAAACCTTGTCAATACAAAAGTTTATTGATGAGCTTGAAGCAAGGTTAGATAAGATGTCGGAATGGATAAATGAGAAAGTTACAACTTGCATAGAAACCATAAAGGAGAGAGTAATGTGAAATGAATCAAGTGGCCACAAAAAAAGGAGGAAAAGGGACCAAGAAATAACTAGGAACACTTATTAGTAATGATGAGTGATGAGGTACCTCTACACTCAACCATATGAATATGAGCATTCATGCATGATCCGGTCGAACTCCACAGATGGACTAGTTGTGGTATCTAGATAGTTACTCATTGATCATAGTTCGTTGTCTTCCCACCTGGACTAGTATTTGCTTTGTCATGTATGGTTTAGTCCAGAGTGAGGTGTATGATGTGGTCCTAAACTAGTGCTATTCCTAGAGGCAATGGAGAATAACTTTAATTAAGCTAAGAGGGAATGGGAGGAGAGAATCTAAGCTAGCCTAAATGCGATGAGCATCTATCCTTAATCATCCGTACACATCTTGGACCTCATGTACTACTATTGGGATTACCAAGCACATGTCCTAGGTACACTACTAGAGTACCAAGTAGTCACACTTAAATGCTCGTGATTAAGTCGTACTCATTCGAAGGTAAAGAAATATTAATTAAGAAAGTAATAAATAACAGTTAAATAATTAAAACTAAGTGAATGCTGCAATGATGAAGTAATCTTGATCTTTATTACTAGTCATGCGTGTGCCCAAGTATGTCACACTCGAATAAAGGCTCCATACAATTACAATCATCACACTGTGGGCATGCATTGGGGAAAGGGTTGAGATGAACTAAAAAATGACAAAAAGACTCTACTTCTATACTTACTCTAACACACTTCTCCTATGCACCCCAAATGTGTATTTATAGGCTTACACAGGGATCATGATATCGCATATCCGATCTCGTTAGCCAAGCTGCGATATCGGGTACCTGATATCAGGGGTCTGATATCGAGACTCATCAAACTTGATATCTTGTACTCGATATCAGGGGTTTGATAATAGGGGTTCGATAATAGGGGTCTGATATCAGCACCTGGCAAACCATGATTCATCATACCCCCATGATTGAATAACAACTCGTCCTCAAGTAAAAGAAAGTAAGGAACAAGTTCAATTGATTACACAGTGGATAGGTATGGGATATTGACTAACTAGAAATTTATTCATGTTGCAGTGGAGAGTTTAAGACAAACAAATTGGGACACAGACACAAAATTACAAAATTTATTGGAACTCATGTGGTTCCTAGTGGCGGTGGCTCCTTCATGGATCTCTTCCCCTTGTCTTGTGCTCCAAGCTTTGAGATTGATACTGTTGAAAAAGTGCCTGACATTTCTCCTCTTCTATCCAAGGATTACGAGCCATCCATGCTAATGTTCCAATGTTTGATGGAGTCAGCACTTTCCATGGACACAGCAGCTATGGGAACACTTGATTGGCCTTGACATGCCATGCCGCAAATAGCTGTCATTCCTCTTCATAGGCTTGGGCCCTAACCTTTCCACCTTTTGCTTGGCTAGATTGTGTAGTGATAGGAGGTCCCTAATGGATGTTGAATGATTGTGCCCCCTACTTTGCATGTTCTACATGAGGTCCTTGGTCTTTGCCTCCCCCTAGGTGTTCAGTTGCACCTTAAGAAGGTCCTCCTTGTTGTCCTCCTTTAGGGGCCATCTATAATCACACAAAGATCAATTGTTAGTAAGGTTATTGAAAGAAGTTCAATTATTTCATACCTTATTCATTGCCTTTAATAAATGTTGAATTCTTTGCTTAGTATGATTTTAGAGTTAGAAATTTTTTTCAAGGAAGTTTCCCTAAAAGTTTAATGTTTGACCTGATTTGTTTAGGTGACACATAAAAGGACATGTAATGGTTTTGAGGAACGTTTGATAAAATGATGACAAAGGAAAGAATAGAGTTGGCATTGAAGTACTCAGAGGGTATAAAATGATGTGGTGGTGTGCAACAAGTACAAATTACAAAAGTCACACAAGTGGATCCTCCCCAAAGTAGGTTCCAACCTATAATGCCCTTGCGTAACCACATCTTAAAATGTCCGTAGGTACTAGAAGGGTTAAATGTAATCTACACTAATGCAACAAAACACACACATGTTGATACTACCGTGATGAGGTAGGAATTCTATGCAACACAAGACACGAGTCACCAATTCATGAACAGTGAAATGAGGCAAATTGTAGAAGGGATTACAAATATCGAGATATGAGGTGACTGACCCAAGGCACAATGAATCTCGAGTGTAGGGCATGATTAATGTGTTCTTAACCCATCGCTCCAAAATCAAGACCAAGTACATTCCTTTGATCAGTGACATCACATTGTTTCATCCCATGATGGACAACCATAAGAGTACCATGACAATCACTTGGTGTTTTTTTCAAGGGAGGAGTGATTTGGAATTTCTTTGCAGCATACTTTTTCTTTTGGCCACTTTAGCACACTCTCTCTTTCTTTCTTTCTTTCTTTTTCATACGTAATCTAGAGAAGCCACCTACCTTCAGGCATGGGTGCATGTCTTTCCAGTGGGACTCCCTAGAACAACATTACGTTTCTTGATTGAGTGCCTTTATTACTCTTACTCCCATTTTTTGTTAGATCTACAAGGATCTTAGTATAACTAGGCTGCATGATAACTCCTACAGATGTCACTAAAAAGAATCCACAAGTTCCCTTGATGTCACACCCTAGCCATTCCCTCTTAGTCCATCATTTTTTGCTCTGGGCATAATAAGCACAAAATTACTTTTAAGTTTTCATGATGACAAGAATATCATCGTACCTAGAGTAGAACCTCTTATTAATAGAATGGTTGGGTGGATGTGGTGAGCTTGCTGTCCAAATAATTACTCACCTAAGACTTGATAGCATAGAACAACACCTCAACCAATGAGTCACATGAGTGTTTTATTCATAGATGAGATTACCCATAAAAAGATAATAAGATAAAACAATAAATAAAAAGATGAAACAACAAATAAAAAGATGAAAAATTGGGAAACAAAAAATTATAAAATTAAAGAAAAGGAAAAACATTTATTAATTCTACTCGTTAGAATGGAGGATATCCCCCATAACTAAACAGTTGAGCATCGTTAGAATTAATAAGTGGAAAATGGGGATCCATGCATGTTGGAAATGTTGGAGATTGATCATATCCAAACCAATGGGTGTCTTTTGATGTGGTGGTTGGAATGTACCCAAATTGGGGTTCACACACTTGATTAAAGTTGACATAGTGGGGCAAGTTATAACATGTGGTTAATTGATACAGGGTTGACCCACTATGGCACCCTTGACTGTAAGATGGTATGCAAGGATCGATATGTCTCCCTATGTGGCTATATTCATTAGGTCACATAGTTGTTGGAGTGTTGAGTGGTGGCCAGGATAAGGTAACACGAGGCCTTGGGTTTGAGGAGAAAGATGCACCATGGTGTTGAACTTGTGCTAAGTGGGAGAATGCAGTGGTCTTAGAACTGTGTTTTCCCTTTCTACGGTCATGTCTAAAGAAGGGACACCTTCGATGTTGTGGAGGATTCACACTACGGTTGATATTAGCCACACAAGTAATGTTCATGGGTTGATGCTGTGGTGAAAATCCTTCTGGCATAATTGGTGGTGATGTAGAAGGAGGTGAAGGATGAGAATATTGAATCTAAGGAGAAGTGTAAGGCACATGAGGTGGTGATCATGTTGGATAGGATATGGGTTTATAGTATTTAGAAGAATGATAACAATGTGATGAGATAGAGGATGTTGACCCAGTTGGGGAAACAGGATGCTAAACTTGATAAACGCTTAGGCTCAGATGATATGAAGGGTATGAGCAGTTTGAGGGTGGCCTCCCCCATGACTGGGATTTTTTCCACTGTGATTGAACACAGTATTTTTGTATGAACTCTGGATGTAACATTCTTCCCCAATTCTCATGTAAATGTGACAAGATTGGACATTGACCTTTGGGGTGATTGTATAGGAAAATGTTACATTGATACATATGATGAGCAGTTGAGTTCTTATTCTCTTTAACCTTCTTTCTTATTATCTAAGGGTGTTCTATCCTACTTCTTGGTTCATCATGGTTCTACCTCTAATAGTGTTGGCATATTCTCCACATTTTTCATGTATCCATTCCGTCATCTTACTGATCTTTGCTCAATTTTGTCTAGTGATTGTAGTACTAGCAAAGATGGTTCCACCTCCTTGAGATGAGTTTATTTTTCCTCTTCCTGATTATGGATGTTTGTTAAATTGAGATTTTGGTCCCATTGAGATTTTTCAACATTCTCCCATTTAGCCATTTCTCCTTCTTCTTTTGCTACCGGCTTGATAAGCTCTTGAAATTGGTGGGTTCATAGCTCATATAGTTGACTTGGGGCATACATCCTTAGGGTTTCCCTTGTTTCATTATAGAGCCCATCCATGATATGGTACATTAGCCTTTCCTCAGAGAACCCATGGCCTAGGTAGTTTTTTAATAATGCGTAATATCTTTCTAAGTTCATGTTCAAGGGTTCATGTTGCGCTTGTTTAAACTCTTGGATTTGTCTCCTCAAGGCTGACACTCTTGCATAAGTTTGATATCTTTTAGTGAAGAGTTCTACTATTATCAGCCAACGTTGAATTAATTTTGGTCTTAAGGACCTATACCATACTTTTGCTTGGCCAATGAGTGTCATTGAAAAGAGCTTAAGTTTTTTTCACCCATTATCAATATTGTTCCATACATAGGCATCATGGAAGGCTTGTAAATGATGTTGCAGGTCTAAATCATAGCCTCCTGAAAACCTAGGAAAGTTGTTTAATTCAAGCCTGGGTAGACGGCTTTCCTTATGATGCCTATGGGATATTCGAACAACCTCTTGTATATGCATTAGGCCCTTGGTGGCCAGTAGGGGTTCATCATCACTAGGTAAGTTATGAATTTGTGAGTTGGGATGATGTTGTCTTCGTTTATGTACATAGGAGACCCTTGCATCAGATTGAGTACTCCAAACTTCATCTTCATCATCATATAATTTTTTGGTTCTCCAATGAATTTCCTTACTAGTTGTTGCGTTATCATAATCTTCTAAATCATGTGTGACTTAATTGAAATTAATTTCTTTTCTAAGAGATATATCATGAATACTTTGTTACAGTGATCTTATATGATGTAACTAATCTAAATAACTAGCACCATCCCCAACAACGGTGCCAATGATGAGTGGCCAAGTACCCCTACACTCAACCATACGAATACAAGTGTTCATGCATGATCTAGTCAAACTCTACAGACGGACTAGTTGTGGTATCTAGATAGTTACTCGTTGATCACAGTTCACTATCTTCTCACTTGGACTAGTATTTGCTTTGTCACATATGGTTTAGTCTAGAGTGAGGTGTATGACGTGGTCCTAAACTAGTGCTACTCCCAGAGGCAATGGAGAATAACTTTAATTAAGCTAAGAGGGAATAGAAGGAGAGAATCTAAGCTAGCATAAGTGTGATGAGCATCCATCCTTAATCATCTATACACATCTTGGACCTCGTGTACTACTATTGGGATTACCAAGTGCATGTCCTAGGTACGCTACTGGGATACCAAGTAGTCACACTTAAATGCTCGTGATTAAGTCATACTCATTCCGTGTTTAATAACAGGGATAGTAGACGAAGGTAAAGAAATATTAATTAAGAAAGTAATAAATAATATTTAAATAATTAAAACTAATTGAATGTTGCAATGATGAAGTAATTTCAATATTTATTGTCAGTCATGCGTGTGTCTAAGTACATCACACTCGAATAAAGGTTTCATACAATTACAATCATCACATTGTGGGCATGCACTAGGGAAAGGGTTGAGATGAACTAAAAAATGACAAAAAGACTCTACTTCTATACTTATTCTAACACACTTCTCCTGTGCACCCAAATGTGTATTTATAGGCTTACACAAGGATCACGATATCACGTATCCGATATCGTTAGCCAAGCTGCAATATCGGGTACCTAATATTGGGGGTCCAATATCGAGACTCATCAAACCTGATATCTTGTACCTAATATTAGGGGTCTGCTAACAGGGGTTTGATAACAGGGGTCTGATATCAGCACTTGGAAAACCATGATTTATCAAGTAAAAAGGAAAAATCATTGTAGAAGAAGAGGCTATAGACTCAACCACTGAAGAAGATGATGGATGTGACATCTATCTATATGACCATCTAAAGGGCTATTGCCCAATCATGTTACATCTACATGAGTATTGGGCTTTTGCATTGAATCCCAAGTTCATACAAAAGCAAATGCCTAGGAAATTACCTTTCTCACAAGGTAATTTTAGACAATCCTACAACCAACCGTACTATCCTAGTGGGACTTCTTACTAGCCTCAACAATATCATCAACCACAATGGCAAAACCCATAGTTGTGGAGGAGGCCATCATCAAACCAGCCCTACCCTTACTGCCAGCCAAACCCGTACAAATATTATGTTCAACAACCTATTTTCCCAACTAGTTCTACTTCCTCTACTTCAAATCACTACTACCACTCTCTCAAATATTATTGACCCACAACATCTTTTGAAGGATCACAACCTCAAACCCTCCATCATATCCTCAATATTCTCATACTCTATTCCATTACATGTCACAGGTAGCAACATAGAAAGGTTTAGCACCACAACATCAATGAAAGAATGCCACTTGTGCTATGAACATACATAGATATGATAATGTCAATAGGTCCCCACCACAATCTCAAAAATGCCCTTTCTTTAGGATGGCTTCCATGCATAAGCATAATACTTGTGAACCTACTAACTCATCTAAACTAGCACAATGCCAATCAAGTGCAACACCCTTCCTTTCACAACTAATATTCTTTGATCCTACGCAAAGGCCAACATCCATCATTACTCCAAGACCTACTAGAAATAATAAATCTAGCATCATGGAGAGACAAAAGAATCCATGCATAACTAATCACGATAAAGGATGTAGTTTTGGGCCAAACATCTGCAAAGTTCACACAACTCCTACTCTGATCCACCATACGTTTAGAAACCAAGTGTGTGAGCAACAACCCATCCACGCAGCTGCTACTAAACCAAGAGATACCAAGTAGCCTAATAATGAAAGTCTAACACTATTTCACAAATGCATGGAGCCTACATGTCCACTTATTAATTCTTGTCATGATTAAAAGCTTAGTTGTGGGGGAGATGCCCCATCCTAAAATCAAGAATTAATAAGTGTTTTTCATCTTTTTTGTTTTCCAAATTTTTATTATTTTCTCATTTCTTAATACAATTTTTTCCTATCCTTTTCAACTTTTTCCACATTTTTTTTCATTTCCTTTCTCAGTAATCTCATTGTGAATAAAATGATATCATGTAGTCCATTGGGATGAGGTTTTCTCTATGTTGTCAAAGTCATGAGGGACTGATTATCTAGACAGTGAGGCCATGTCACCCATCCATCCATCCCATTAATAAGAGGTTCTTACCATGGTCATAATGATATTCTTTTTTCATCATCAAACTAAGAATAAACCCGTAATCATTGTGCCTAGATAGAAAAGTGAAGAACCAAGTGGGAATATGAAGGGCGTGACATCAAGGGAATTTGTGGAATTTCTTTGACCACTTCTGTATGTTCTATCTTGTTGCTAAGATTGTAATTATATCCTTGTAGATCTAATGAAAAATGTGAGTAAGAGTAAAATAAGTGCTGCCTTACCATGTCACTCGAAAGACCTGTTACCCATGCCTAAAGGTAGTCCTCTAGTAAGGTTGACACATATAAAAATAAAATAAAAGGACACTAAATTAATTTTTGGGGGTTCCACTAGCAAGACATGTTACCCATGCCTAAAGGTTGGTAGCTTCTTAGAATTCAAAAAAAAAGTGCCATGAATAAACTTCTCCCTTGGAAAAAACACCAAGTGATGCTACTCCTTGCAACAATCATAGTCTCATGGTTGTCAATCAAAGAGATAAACCAATGTGATGTCACTAGAATGTGATTTGAACTTGGTTTGAATCTTGGAAAGAAGGGCTAATGATTACTTTAACCATTAATAACATACAAGGATTCATTATGTCTATGGTGAGGTATCTCACGTCCCAATTTCTGCAATCCTTTCTAAAATCCATCTCATCTCACTATCTGTATGATCATAACTTATGGTTTTGTGTAACATAGAGCTATTTTCTCAAATTGGTGGTTTTAACATCTGTGTTTTTTTTAATAGGTATGCATTTCATTCAACTCCTTTAGTGCCTACAGACATTTTTAGGTGCGGTTATACAATGGCATCAAGGGCTAGAGCCTACTTTGGGGAGGATCCACTTATATAATTGTTGTAACTTGTACTTGTTTGACATAATTGCATCATCTTGAACCTTCTAAGTGCATAAATGATAAATTCAAAAGCTTTCCTTATCATACAACCTATCCATTCTACACCATGGAGCCAATACCCTTTTCTTGCATCTTCCAAAGCTTTTAATTCCTATGATTCCATCTTCTAACGTTACTAGTGCTCAAATATAAATTCTTACTTACCCCATAACTTTGGATTTTACATGAAACCTTCCAACCAATCACAAAGCTTCATTTTCCATGTTGAATGTCCTCATAGAATGAAATTTCAAGACCCTCAATATCGAGTGGGAGTCAATATCAAATACTCAATGTTAGGTACCTAATATCGAGTCCATAAAAATCTATAAATAGGACCCTTGCAATGCTCAAGAAATTCATTATCATCAATTGAAGCTAGGGGATCATTTGCATTTTTCTCTTTCGACTAAGAGCTATGTACATCCAACTTCCACATGCTATATCTTGCTCCATACTACTCCAATTTTCATGGTTTTTGAACCTATTTGATCTCGAATTATTCAATTTAGTCAGGAGAGGATGCTTGTGTGCAAAACTTGTCCCAATTTTTCAAAATTTGTTATTTCCTAGAAGGTATTATAAAGGTAAGAATGTTAACAACTTTAAGTGTTTTAATGAACAATCAGCGTGTGCATGCCAAAATCTCTAATTCTCTAACCCAAGGGATCATAACCATCATTATAAGCCATACATAAGTGAAAAAAAGCCAATTTCAAAGGGTCATAAAAAAATTTAACACTTTTTGGGCATTTTTCTTGAAATTTTTCTATCTCTACAATTACATGAGCTATGAACTTTATAGAACTAAGGTCATGAGTAAGGTATAAACCTGTTGATAATAAATGAAAAAAACCTTAGTAACACCAAATCCTTGATTGATTGCAGATGGCCCCAAAAAGAGGAGGACAATAAAAACCTTCATAGGGTGTAAGCAAACACCCAAGAGATGGTAGAGGCCAATTGGGAGAACAAGGTCCACCAGTTAAGCATGAAGAATAGGAGGCCCAGTCATTTAGCATTCATCAAGAGGCTCTTGCTACAAGGCAATCGGTCCAAGAGGAGGCTGCAAAACCATAAGCTCAAGTGCAAGGACAATGCCTCATGTTGTCCCAAGAACACCTCCAAGCCATATAAGAGAGATCCATGTTGACCATGGTCATTATGGAAATGAACTTTGGGCCATTCATGGAATTTGTCCCTAAGGCGATCAAAACTCAGCTTCAGGCATCACCTCTATGGCACATCCTCTCTAAAAGTGGGAAATGATACCTTGGTGAGAGATACCAATTCTAGCACAATAAAGAGGAGGGCACCACCATAAACATTGGCAAAGTCTCTTTTTCTTTTTCAATCAAGGCCATTGCAAAGGCTCTAAACATACTAAATGTTGGGGCCAAGGTAGCACATATGTCCACAAGGTCTGACATAGAAACTAGGAAAATTTAGCTAAAGCGGGCATATAACAAAGAAAACAAAATATACCATGAGTTGACTTTGGAAGAGAGGATTTATTTCAAAATCGATACATACCATCTCTTCCCCACTAAATGGCTCAATAGGATATCAACCTACTCAGCTAGAGAAAGTGTAATCTTGATGGGCAAATATAATGCCAACCTTGCCTGGTTGTACTTCATGGATATTCAAAGGTGATTTGAGGAAAGAAAAGCAAGAAAGCTGACACTTCCATTCCCTTGCCTAATTAGAAAGTTGTGCAAGTGTGCTAGAATCCTAGGTTGCATCAATGACGTTCCCATGAGGACCCTAAATGCTTCTTTCTCTGAGTTGCTCAAACTAGCAGCACCAAGGAAAGACCTTGGTGATGAACAAGAACAAGAAGTAGAAAAGGAGCCAGAACAAGAACCAGAGCAAGGACCAAAGCAACAAAGAGAGCTACAAGTTCCACTGCCACCACTACAAGATTATTGGCCTACAATGAGCCCTCTACAGTGAATAGTTGAAACTCTTAGTTGGGGAAGTAGGGATGAATCCAACCTCTTCCAAGTCATAAATGATGTTGTTCAACCTATAGTTTATGTCAACCCATTAATGGGGCAGATTTCTTTGCAATTAGGAGAAGAAGCCCAGTGGTCATAACAGACCTCTGGAAATGTTGCATCTTTCCAAGTGATGCTTGAAATGGGAGAAGGTGCCACAGTTGTGATCATGCAACACCAAGATGTGGCAGGCACAAAAGAAGTTATCACAAACCACATCAAAGAATCCTTTAATGTGCCTATTATGCCCCAGTGGACTTAACCAGAACCAGAGATGCACAAATGTTAGCCAGGACTTCGATGACTCCTGCGGTCCATGAGGATGTGCTTAACAAATTACTATACACTGGACAAGTTATGACAACTCTTTTTGACATCCCCAGTGATGTCACTATAGTACAGTCCAACCTCATTACCATAAAAGGAAAACTAGTCATGGAAAAGACTAGGGCAAAGCATGCAGAAGAAAAGGTGCATAGATTGCACTAGAGCTCATCACCCTAAGAGCAAAAAGAAGGGATCATTCCCAATTCATTACGCCTAACCAATTGGAGCAATTTAAAATAGAGAAGCTGGGTCGATTAATTGAACAGAATAAAGCTATTGAACAAGAAAAGGAGAAAGCAATCTAGAATGCCTCAACTATTGAAGCCAAAGCATATGCCCATGCAAAGGCATTAACCATTGCATAGGAAGAAAACAAGCAGCTTGCTACCGATAATGCAAGGTTGATCACTATCAAGAAATAGGAAAACATTTTGGAAGAAAGTATCCACCAGTTGAGGGAGCAACTAACAAGGATCAACCAAGATATAAGTAGATTGATCAAAGAGAACTGAACCCTCTTAATGGAGGAGGTGCGTGCAATATGCCAAAAGTCTACAATTGAGATAAGCAGGTGGCAGAACGAGGTAAAGAAGCATGAAAGGCTGAAAGAGCACTTCTGAGACCAAATTGACATGTACAAATAGATTAATGAAAAAAAATCCAGATGATAAAGGCCTGGATTAGTTCCATGTTAACCTAGAATCCTAACTAGTAGCCCATCTTGGATAACTATACCCTAGTCCACTAAGTGGAAGTGACGAACAAGGACCTTCAGATAGAAGATTTGAAAGAGTACATGGTGTTAGCTAACCTTTGCTATGTTAACCTTGCCATGTTAATAGTAGGTTGGCCTAAAAATGAGTTGGAACAACAAGTAGCAACCACCTATGCCTTATATAAAAAAGAGTTTGTAGATAGAAAATATGTTCTACAAAAACTCCACATGGCAAACTTAAACTTAGAAACAATTAAGGCTCACTACCATGGGCAACGAGATGTAGCCTTAGACCTAGCCAAGAGATTAACAAATTATCATGAATTAAGAGAAAAGGCCAGAGCTTTCAAGGAGGAGCGGAGGTAATTCGTGGTGTGGTATGTGAAAGTAAATTAGATGTTCTTGCCACTATCGTGTCAGTGGGATGTACTAGTTCTAGCACACATTGGATCATCAACCTTAACAATACATGACCCAAGAACGGAGGAGGAAAAGTTGTAGGTGCTCCTAAATCACTACAAATTCTAGAAGCTTAATGATAAAGGGAAGCAGCCAATGGAAGAACCATCACCTCCGAGAACTATATGAGCTTCCCTAATTTTGTTGTTTTATCATGTGGTGTCCATTTTTGTAAAACACCATTGTAGCATGGAAGAGTCAATTCGTGTGTTTATTTAAGTTAGTCAATAATCCCATACCTTCCCAATATTTTATAAAGAACTTGTTCCTCAATTTGTTTAACTCAATGACAAGTTTTCATTCAATCGTGGGGGTATGATGAGTCATGTTTTGTAGGGCTCCAATATGAGAGCCATGTTATCAGGTATCTGATATCGAGGCATAACCTCTGATGTTAGGATCTGATATCGCTCCTTCTATGCTAGTCATATAGATTCAGATAGATTCGTATATAGATTTTGATAAATTTCAAGTTTTGTTAGTTTCTAGTGCATGCCCGCAATGTGATGTTAAGTGATTGTATAGCATCCTTATTTGAGTGTGACGTACTTGAATACAATACACATTCAACAATAAAGATTGAGATTACTTCCATCATTGCAACATCCACTTAGCTTTATTATTGCTTTTAATTGCTTATGCATGAATATATGTTAATAGAACAAAAGCTAAAAGACAAAAAAGAAGAGAAAATCCAATATAAACAATGGTTAAAAGATAAAGACTCTCAATTAGACTCCCAACTAGAACCATCCCTATCAAAATCCTTAGATGAATTAGAAGCCATATTAGAAGAAGAAGCTAAAAGCTTACCTAAAGAACCTCCGCAATAAGAGATAAACTCCACCTTTGATGGTGTTAACTGATCTATTTAGCGTAGAAGTCATATAAGACAACTTTAACAATTCATTCAATGGGCTACAAAGAAATAGAAGAACTACAAGCAGAAGAGCAAAGCGATCAAAGAAATCTATATGAACATGAAGTAAAACATGTTATTCCTATCAAAATTAATCAGAATATGCAAAGAAGAATCCAAGTTCCTATGTGTACTTTAGATATCCAATTACCTGGATTCAAATCTTATCCCATTGATGTTCTTATCGATACTGGAGCTAAAGCAATGTTAGCAAGAAAAGGGATTATCTTGGCATATCTGTGGAAAGATAGGCCAAATTTAGTGGTTACTTTTGATAAAGTAGATAAGTATATTACACAAGAAGCTCGCATTCCTATAAGATCTCCTACAAGCCAAATATTTTGGATTATTGTATATGCAGTAAATTGGCTAACATATGATATGATATTAGGGGTAGATAATTTAAGTCAATTTAAATGATTACAAATTACAAAAGAAAAAATCTTTCTAGGGCCTTATATGTATCCAAGACCTACAACCTATGATACAATATGAAACATACACTCAAAAGCAACAAAAAACACAATGGACTATTAATCAGATTTCTACACAAGAAAATGCCCTAGGAGAAATAAAAAAGAAATTACTTACACTCATTGGTGATGATCCAATGATTTTTAGACAAAAAACAATATTGGTGTCATGTAGAACTTTTAGATAATGTCAAATTAAAGGCCAAAGAACATCACATTAGAATGTCTCCAGAACTACGAAAAGAATGTGATGAAGAAATAAAACAATTACTAGAAAAAGAATCAATACAGCCAAGTATTAGTATGTTTGCATGTGTAGCTTTTTACATAAATAAAAGGGCTGAATTAGTGTGAGGTAAAAAATAGTTAGTTATGAATTATAAACCTATAAATGAAATTAAACCCATACAACAACCTATTCCTAGCAAGGATGATTTGTTTCAACGCTTACAATCAACCAATGTGCATTCCAAATTTGATTTAAAATAAGGGTTTTGGCAAATCCAAATCTATCCTAAAGATCGTTGGAAAACTACATTCATGGTCCCTGGCGGGTTATTTGAATGGATGGTGTTACCCTTTGGTATAAAAATCAAACCTTCCATATTTCAAATGACCATGGATAAAATCTTTGGTCAATATCCTTTTATCCTTGTATATATTGACGATATTTTAGTAATGTCAAAAAATGTATCCCAACATTTAGAGCATTTACAAGCATTTTATGATGTTGTTGATCAAAATGGTCTTGTGTTGTCTCCCTCTAAGAAAAAAATGTTCATCGAGGTCAATACAGTCAATTTCCTAGGATTACATATTTGTAATGGAAAAATAGCCAAAATCATATCTTAGTCAAAATCCAAAAATTCCTGTTGAATTGAAAGAGAAACAACAGTTGCAAAGATTTCTAGGATGCCTTAATTATATTTCAGGCTTCTACAAAGACTTCGCTAAAGATAGGCATATTCTAAATGAACAACTGAAGAAAGATGTAGGACCATGGCGATCTAAACATCCTCTTGCAGTAAAAAGGTTAAAGGACCAATGCAAGAAGTTACCACAGTTAAGTATGCCAACAATAGGAACTTTAATATTAGAAACAGATGCTTCTGATAAATATTGTGGTGTAGTCCTAAAAGAAGATTTAAATAGAATAATACATAGATGTAGATATGCTAGTGGGAAGTTTAATAATGCAGAACAAAATTATCATAGTACCCACAAGGAATTACTAGCCATCGTTAAAGACATCGAAAAGTTTATTTCTACAAGAAAAACAGTTTATTGTACAAAGCGACCTCAAACATTTCGATAGATATCTACAAGGTAAGAATTTAAATAAAGTTGCCTATACGTGTCTAATACGATGGGCTTTATTTTTAGCAAACTTCAATTTTGAATCCCAGTATATAGATGGAAAAAATGCTTTAGTTGATTATTTGACACATGAATTTCAATACTAATTTTGTATTTTTTCTATGTGCAAAATTATTGTTAAGAGAAGGATGGGAATTAGGGTCTAGTCATCATCTTTGTACATGTCCCTATAATAATCAATATATGTTTGTAATGGATGCAATTTAGTATCAACATCGTCATGAGTATGAATGGGGTCTTTTTTGTAGAATTTTAAATAGGGCATCCACCGATGCTAATATAGCATGTTCATATATGACCCTACCAGCAGAAGATCCTTCCATGATAGGAAAAGTTGCCCTCAAAACATCTATTAAATTAGAGGATTTAGATTTTAATGTCCTGTATCCAAATGGGATAATCCATTGGCCTCTCTATCAACTGGTAGATTGTCATGTATACCATATCCAATTTAGTTTACTGGTTCCAAATCCACCTTCCAATGATGAATTCTAGTCCTAGTGGAATCTTTATGGCCATACTACTAACTATTTCCCTCCAGGATTTCCAGGAAATTTACGCAACAGAATCCAAATAGAACCACATGGAGATTTCCTGTTCTTTGATTCACTTCAATCTGCAGCCTGACATTGCTTTTCAAGATAGAGATGCATCACCCTCCTATTACCTAACAACTAACATCAGCAAGAGATTAGACTGGCAAAATCCCTAGTCTTTTGCATGGTACTAAGATGTTCTCACAACCACATCTAGTGACATCATTGAGCACTGCACTCAAGGACAAAGATATCCATTATCTCTGGAATTATTTCAGCTCAATCCCTTGTATCAAGAATATCAACGGCTTGGAGGAAATTATCTTGTCCAGTACATCCAGACAGGCCAACAAGAAGCGGGTCATCAAACGTCAAATTCTGATGCTACAGAATCTAACAGTGACTAAAGTAAAGATGCCAAATATAATGACTTTACTTTTATTGTAAACCATCCAAGTGTCTTGGTTTGTACAATAAAAGGATTCCTGATAACGATGAATCCTCTAGTGCATCATGAGTTAGATGTCACTAATGCTCCCATAAACTAAGTCCTCTAGCATACCTAAGAGGCAACCAGTAGAGAAATCTCAAGTAGTAGCTCTCTGCACTCTTTAGTGACATTTGACTCACCACGCACTAAAGGATTCATCCTTATCGGGAATCCTTACTTTTTACAAAGACACATGGATGGTTCATAATAAAAGTAAAGACATTATTGGAGGCATCTTTCTTTTAGTCACTGTCAAATTCTGTAGCATCCAAATTTGACATCTAATGACCTAGTTCTTATCTGCCTGTCTAGATGTACTGGATGAGATAATGTCCTCTAGGCCGTTGATATTCTTGATACAAGGGATTGAGCTGGAATAATTCCAAAGATAATGGATATCTTTGTTCTTAAGCACAGTGCTCAATGATGTCAGTGGATGTGGTTGTGAGAACATCCTGGTACCATGCGAAAGACTAAGGATTTTGCTAGTTTAACCTTTTGTTGATGATGGTGTTAAGTAATATGATGGTGCATCATGAATATTTTGAAATGCATGCCAGGCTGCAGATTGAAGTGAACCAAAGAACAAGAAATCTCCATGTAGTTCTATTTGGATTTTGTTGCATAAATTTCCTGGCAATCCTGCAAGGAAATGGTTAGTAGTATGGCCATAAAGATTCCACCATGACCAAAATTCATCATTAGAAGGTGGATTTGGGATCGGTAAACTAAATTGTATATGATACACATGACAATCTGTCAATTGATAGAGAGGCCAATGGATGATCCCATTTGGATACAGGACATGAAAATCTAAATCCTCTAATTTAACAGTTGTTTTGAGGGTAACTTTTCCTGTCATGGAAGGATCTTCTACTGGTAGGGTCATATATGAACATGCTACATTAGCATCAATGGATGCCCTATTTAAAATTCTACAAAAAAGACCCCATTCATACTCATGACGATGTTGATACTAAATTGCATCCATTACAGACATATATTGATTATTATAGGGACATGTACAAAGATGACGACTAGACCTTAATTCCCATCCTTCTCTTAACGATAATTTTGCACATAGAAAAATACAAAATTAGTATTGAAATTTGCATGTCAAATAATCAACTAAAGCATTAGTTTTTCCATCTATACTAGGATTCAAAATTAAAGTTTGCTAAAAATAAAGCCCATCGTATTAGACGCGTATAGGAAACTTTATTTAAATTCTTACCTTGCAGAAAGGTTAGGAATGGATACTCATCGCACATAGGCTAGTTTAGACTTTAGTTTCTATTGTTAATTAGCTTAAATAATTAATTTCTTCATTATCATTAGGAGTAGCATAAGGCCAAAACAACATCAATTATCATGTGCCTCACTTTGGACTAAACGATATGTGACAAAGTTACCACTAGTCCAAGTGGGAAGATAGCAAACTATAATCAAGACATATTGATCTAGATGCCACAACGAGTCCCATCCACGAAATTCAACAGGATCGTTCATGAATGCTTGTGATCCATATGGTTGGGCATAGGGGGTACCTTGTTGCTCATCAAAATCTAAAATTAAAAAAATAGAAATTTTAAGAAAAATATATTATTAGAATATACATTATTTTAAAGGAATAATGACAAATTTGTGTCAAACTCAAAAAAAATTATGGTTGAATGTTATAAGCTAGTAAAGCATGGATAAGGATACAATACAAGCAAGATAAAATATTATAAAATATGATTGCACTAAGAAAGCATGTAACCATGACCTAATAATAATAAAAGCTCTACAATAGAAACTTTACATGAATTGAAATTAAAAATTAAAAAAATAGAAAATTTGAGAAAAATATATTATTAGAATATACATTATTTTAAAGGAATAAGGACAATTTTAGGAGTCAAACTTTAAAAAAAAATTATGGTTGAATGTTATAAGGAAACAAAGCATGGATAGGGATACAATACAAGCAACATAAAATATTATAAATTATGTATGCACCAAGAAAGCATGTAACCATGACCTAATAATAATAAAAGCTATACAATAGAAACTTTACATGAATTGAAATTTAAAATTAAAAAAAATTTAAGAAAAATATATTATTAGAATATACATTATTTTAAAGGAATAATGACAATTTTAGGTATCAGACTCAAAAAATAGTTATGGCTGAATGTTATAAGCTAGCAAAGCGTGGATAGGGATACAATACAAGCAAGATAAAATATTATAAAATATGTATGCACTAAGAAAGCATGTAACCATTACCTAATAATAATAAAAGCTGTACAATAGAAACTTTACATGAATTGAAATTTAAAATTAAAAAAATAGAATTTTTGAGAAAAATATATTAGTAGAATATACATTATTTTAAAGGAATAATGACAATTTTAGATGTGAGAATCAAAAAAAAAATTGAGAATAAGCAAAGAAAATTCATAGTACATCACAAGCATGACATTGAGTAAACATCATTCAAAATATATATATATATATACACGTATATATGGAAAGAAACAACTTTCCAATTTTATAATTGTCTACTCACTACCATTGATGTTTTGAAAAAAAAGAAAAAACAAAACCTTTCAACATCCATATCTAAACTTAAAATAGCAAAAATATTCAAGATAACTCTTACACATATAACATTTCCTTCCACCGATTCAAAACTTTATATATAGAATTGGAATTCTCCCAATTTTTTGTTTTATTTTAATTTTTTTAAAAAAATTGCATTACAAAGTAGTATTTAAATTTGCCTACGTCATTGGAAGGTACGATTTAAATTTACCCTTGCACAGTCCTTGCATTTTTATGCTGATGACGTTTCTCGTTGTCTTTCTCCCGATCCTTGGGAAAAAGAACCGTAATAAAAAAAAAAGTAAAAAAACATATCCTTAAAAAAAAACCAAGTGCACAAAGCTACAAGACAATTGTCAGAGGCCTGAAGCACGATTTAGTTTTACGAATCTGAAAACATAGAGTAAACTGATGTTAGAGAATCGTGGATTACATAAATTCATTGTCAAAACAGTGACATGCCCACATTCATTTCCCATTAAAACCTAACGGCATTCCATTCCTCGGGCGATAAGCAGAATCATTTCAGCCTCAACTGCAATCAGTAACAGCCAATGAAATTTCAGTCTCAACGCATATTCTGTCAATTGCTATTCTTGAGGTGCAATCGTGCTATTGCCACCTGCTTCTGTAAGCAGAGGAGTGACAGAATTCGGTCTTGCTGCTGCAACAGACCTGGTTTTGTGTAAAATAGAGTTAAGCAGCCCAGAAAAAAAGAATAAAACGAGTCAATCGGTCAGCTTCATTGGCCTGGAAGGTTTTACTGAGCATTGAAGTTCAGTTCAGAGAAAAAATAAGCGTCTTGAGTTGTTCTGGAGGTTTTATGCCGTTCCTAAGTCCATGCGAAAACAATGGCGGTTTGTGGGGTTTCTAGCATCTTTAGCACCGAATGCCCATTTTGCAGCAAACCTTACCGATTTCCGGTGTTATGGAGAAATTCCAGCATGTTTTGCAGCCTCTGCCGCCATGATTTCTTGGCTGTGGAGAAGAAATCAGAGAAGGGCTTCATTCCTGGTGGAGCAGAGAAGAAATCAGAGGAAGAACCCACTGAAAAGGGAGAATTCTTCCAGGAGTTCAAGCGAAAGGATAAGGAGATTTTCCAACCCAGAAAAGTGAATCATCGAGTTTTTGTGTCTGGATCATGCAAAGAATCCTCTAGTTCCATGGAGGCTGCACAAGATGAAACAGAAGTGAAGCAGAAACCTGGGTTCTCAAAAGATGATCAAACATCATCACGTGCTACTTCCAGATCTTCCACCATTTTGAGTATCAATGTTCCCGATGCAGATTTCTGTGATTTTGACATGGATCGAACTGAAAATCATTTAAGGGTACGGCAAATTTGGGCCATTTATGACGATGAAAGTGGCATGCCACGCTACTATGGACGAATCGCTAGTATATTACGGAAGAAATTGGATTTCCGTGTTAAGATTTTCTGGCTTCATCCTGTTAATGCCCCTGCTTCAGCATTGTTCAGCCCAGCCTGTGGGATGTTTGAGGATGGTTCCTGGCAAACCATCGACAGCGTTAAGGTTTTTTCTCATCTGGTTGAATATACAGTTTGTGGGGGACAATTTTATTCCATATTTCCCAGAAAAGGGCAGGTTTGGGCTGTTTTTAAGAATTCTGGGTCGACCCAGAAAGATTTCCAAATGGTAGAGATTACTGAAAGCTTCGGTAATTGTCATGACGGTGGCTGTGTAACTTGTTTAAATAAGGTAGAAGGCTACAAATCGGTTTATCAAAGGGAAAAGGCCATGCAGTGGGTTCCTGCTAATGGTCTTGTGAAGTTTTCGCACAGAGTTCCTGCCAAAAGGCTTCTAGGGGATAAAGTCCCGATTTTTCTATGGAACTGCTGGGAGTTGGACCTTGCTGCACTGTAAGGATATTGGCTGGTTGATACAAATATTGGGCAGTACTTGGTATGAACTTGAACTTCTAATTATTGCTTGGGATAAACATTTACTTATTTTCCAACTACAACATTGTATTCATTATGTGTCCTCCTTTTTTTATAAGAACTTTTGCGCATGATTCGATTATTGACACCTTTAATTATTGACAATGATATGCTTCATGTGATTGCAACCTAGCCCTCGGTTTTCTATTTCTTTTTCCCCTTTCTTCTTTAATGGATATAAAAAAACCATTTATTTCAGGTTTTAAATTGTTGCTTCTGGATTGAACCCTAGTTAAAGACATTTGAGTCTCTTTGAAGAACTGTGGTCTGTATTTGGCTATTTGCATGCCGAAATTGTTATGTTATTTTTATTGAGGTTTCTTAAGTGACTTAACACATCTTAGATGTGGAGCATGGTGTGCAAGGGTGCAAACATCTTCTACAAGCATAGGTTTGTATCTGAGTTTCCATATTTAGTGTTCACTTATTATCAGATCAGCATAATTACATTTCATGTGCACCTTTTTCTTGATACTGAGTCCTTCCTACTGTGACTACATTTTTTTGGGTTAAGTAAAAAGAAAATTTAATGATGACAAAATAACATCATCATCTTATCCTTACGTCAACAATATAAAACTGAAACTGAAGCTTAATTACATCCAAAGAGCCATAGGATCTATAAAGTTAGCTATCTGAGTCTACTTGCACCATTCCAATCTATTAAGAACTAAAGCTTTATCTTTTTACAATTTTTTTAATCTATTTTAACTGTTTCTTCCCATGTATATTTTATCTTATTTTTGGCAGTTTCCTGGAGTTGTGATGTAGCCATCTTTAGTGAGAGGTTTATTATCTGATCTTTTCTGGACATGGTTAATCTGTCTAATATGTTATTCTTGTAGTTTATCTGAGGTAGATATCACTCCAATTTTTCCTTTAATATTTGTATCATGGAATTTGTCTAGGCAAGTATCAGTTAGCAGCCGTCTAACCATTTTGTATTTCTACCACTCTGATTGGTTGGTCATGTTGCCTTTTTCCTACTCAACATGCATCATCGTATAAGATAGCAGGCTTGATCGTTGTTGTGCAGAATTTTCTTTTTGGTTTTATTGATAATAATATATAATTTAAAAACTAGTCTGAAATGCTTTTTTAAGGGAAAGTTTTAAACAGATATTTTTTAAGGAAAATATATGTACAAAAACAGCCATATAAGCAAATAGACAAACTGAGTAGCGAGAGTCTCGAGGGCCCAGCTTAGAATTCTTGGAAGTTGAAACTGAATTATTCTTGCCATCTTAAGATATCGGAGTGATCTATTGAACAAAGTAAGTGTGATTCAATCAATTGAAACTCTTTTCATTGCAATAGCTGAAGGCCAAAGCAGGAAGCTAGAAAATTGGACGTGATAAAATCAACACTATTCCCCATTCTTTCAGAGAAACTAAGTGAACATTGGTGTAACTTTTTAATTATGTTATCTAAACAGAATCTACATCTTCTTGTTTGACATAAAAATGCCATCTGTTTTAATTCTTAATCTAAGTGCTAATATGCACCTTTAATTTTAAGGCTACACACACCTAAGGGTATAGTGCAGTGGTTGAAACTTTTAACTCTTAGTTGGGGGTTCAATTTCTGCCTCCTCTTATGGGTGTAGCAACAGTGGAGTAACCTTGTGGTAGGACACTCTTGTTTCATAGGTAACATCTACCCTCTGTTGTGTAGGTAGGGGTTGTGCTTTGAGTCCCAATGCCTTTTTTTTTTAGTCTAAGGCTACATGTTGTTATGTACCTTTAGGTGCCATGACATAGTAGCATCTTATAATCTTTTTTATTTTTGATGATCTCTATATTGCACTGATTTGAGGTAAAATTTCTTGCTTTTTCTCAACAAAAAATTCCTGCTGTTTTTTGAATTTATACCTCATTCTGATTCATTTTCGTTTGCATTTGTTTCTAAGAGCATATGGAACCAGCTAGCTTGTGTAATACTTCTGTTTTTTCATGTGGCATTGCATCCCAAATCCAAATGTTTATGAGACTACGGACTATCAATTTTAACGTCTTCCATGGTAAATTTATTTTTGTTGGCATTAATTCTCATTTCTGAATCTCAACAAAGCTCATTTACTTTTTACAATATAGCTTGTATCCTTCACTTAAGGTCAGAAATAATGGTGCATGAAAATTCACATATAGCTCATCAATTTTTAAGAGAATAGTCATTAGGAAACTATGGAAAAATGTAAATGAGTTTGAAGCACAACGCTGTTACCTCTCTTTGGATTAACATTTCTGTTAAATTCAGAAGCTTCCATACTGTTTTCAACCTGAAGTATTATCACTCTGCATATTTATTGTTTCAAAGGTAGTAATTTTTTTGGCATACTAAATTTTGCTATTTATTTTTATGCATCGCTTTTAGTGACAGAAACGTAAGGCTTTATGATGAAATTTAGCGTATTTAAACTTTTCCTTCTTGTCTGCAGTGCTGCAAGGTCGCCAGATAATCAATTCTCAAGTGATTAAGATGGAAGTCTAGTTGCGAAACTGCCTAACCTTTTTGTCGTGTGTATTGTCTAAGCATTTTTCCATACAAGGATGGTACCTACAAAGTTAACAAAGATATTATTCATGGCAGGAGGCATGTGATTGCTAGATCCTATTGATAACTCGTTTGGCTCACTTTTTTGGAAATGTATGCAATTCATCCGAGGTTTGCCTGGTATTTTTGTTATTACAACTGCATGTTGCTTTTCATGTAGTATTACTTGTTGCACAACTTAGCTATATTTTAACTTATTTTTTAAGCTCAATTTGAGCCCATAAATATAATTGGAGGGGTATTGCAGTAAGCCTAACACTCTGAGATTTCTGATAAAACACATTTTAAATACATCACAATGTAATGTCCCGCTATTGTGATTTTATTTCCTTTTTACACGAATCAAGATTGATCTTGCCATTTCTGCCTAAATATATTTTCCAGGAATGATTTATGGCCGTTAATGCATGATACCTGTTTGATTAAATGTGAAGGCAAAACTTATTTTTCCTTGTATGCTTAGGATAAAGTGGGTCTGTCTTTGGAGATAGAAACAAACCCTGGTTGCTTTTGGACCGACGACCGAGTTGAACTTGGTGTAGAATAATTATCAAAATGGTTTGCATATATAGAGTGACCGTTAGTCATGTGATATAATGTAAAACATGAGCATTGTTGAATTGGTTATGCATTAGTTGTTAAAGTATCTCAAGCATGAGGCTTCAAGGTTTTCAGATTTTCTTGAACTTTAAATCATATATTCATGTTTAGATTGAAACTACAATTGAAATTTTATTATGTAAATGAACTTGTGCAAAATACTTTAGTATCAATGAATCTTGAGTACAATAGGTGTATCCAATAGTCATGTAACTTGAACAATTTTATAGAATTCCTTAAAAGCAACATTGTTAGTTTTAACAACTCATTTAAAGATTGATCTGAGATCTTTTATTTTCTTTTGAAAAATTTATTTTGCAAAATTCTAATAATATTAATTGTTCATCTAACTTTGTATAGTCAATACAATTGGCATGTTTTGTTTTCATGCTATTAGTTATTCCATCTTCCAATGTCAAATCAAAGGTACTATGATCACATTTTTACTTTGCTATTTAGTGCTTTCTTTGATATTGACAAATTGGGATTGTTAGATGTAGATGTTTTGTATCATCATGCTTGTCACCTTTGAGGTTTTGCTAGTAAAAGTGGATTTTTTTTTCTCATGTATTTGTGAATCATTTAATTATATTTTTTTATGTTGTTTTTGGTATTTTCTACTTAGTATTTTTAAAACATTCTATTAAAACATTATGCTAGTGATAGGTGGCTCAAGTGGTTAGCTCATTATCTTGTTAGGCAAGAGGTATCTAGTTTGAGTCACATTTCAGATATTGTTATTTTCCTCTATAATTCATCTAATGTATTTTGCAATGTATGTAGAGTCATTATTTTAAGTTCCAACACCTCCTTCACTCTCCCTTCCCTAAAACTTTAGAATATTAAACTCCCAAATATCTGTATTTCTTCACAATTTCAAGTTTTATATTATTTAGTTTGAAGGTGTAATCTCTCTTATAAGATTGAGTATTTAGGGATCCCTTCAGCAATATCCATTAATCAATTTTTGTAAGTAGTTTGTTGTCTCTAATTTTTTAGGGGAAATGATATGTCTCCATTCTGAAATAATACCATTTTGTAACAACATAGTAATTACTATTAAAAAAAGCTCTCATGAAAGACCATGTTATAACCACAAGCATATCTTTAAAAGGAGACTAAATAACTCATTATCAATTTTTGCACACACTTATATCTCAAGAAATTTTTGCACACACTTATATCTCAAGAAATTTTATAGAAGAGGACTTTGGTCAATATGAGTCGTCAACCTTTCTTTTCAAAGAAATCCAACTTGGAGGACAAGTAAGAAATAAGAAAAAGATGTCACTATTGATAACTGGACACTAATTGAGGAAGGAGTTAGATTGAACTTTCCAAGGTGAGGAAACTTTTGGAGAAATGAGAGAGTTGGATTAAGTTGTAATTCCTCTTCTTAATAGTCCCTTTAACTATTGTTTTAGTTGTGATTAATATTAGAACAATAAGGTGTTAGTTTAGTGGTAAGACTCTTGATTTAAAAGCAATAAGTCATGGGTTTGATTCTAGTGGGCAATGCTAACTTATAAAGTTCTAATTGAACTATATACCTTGGGGTGTACCTATATTATCTACTCCCCCTAGTTAACATTCAATTAAACTATAAAGGGTAATGGAGATGTAGAAATAAGATTCAATTATAGGCTTACATATCTAATTGGATTAGCCTAGAGGTAGTAAATACTGGAAAGATATTCATGTTTTTAATTAGGTTTTATTTCCAAAAGGTATTACTATGAAATGCTATTGCTCCTTCAAACATTAGAAATTTTCTATGGTATTTGATTCATCAAGATTTTCCAATTGGTATTCAATGTTCTTATTTGGTGTTCATGACCCAAGATGTTCTAATCGCAATATGGATAAAACATTCATCCATTGTTTTTTCACTTGTCCCTTTGCTTTTACCTTTTAAACTTGGTGCAGCATGTATTTATATGGTTTTCAACTAAGCTTAGATGAAGTTTTATTTGGTGACACTCCTTAACTTCAAGGATTTCTACTTCATGCTTAAAGTTGCTTTCATTTACACATTCTTTAAGTCATCTAGAAGTTTTGATGTAATGTGGTTTTTCATAGAGATTTTCTAGCTAATTTTCTTACCTTCTCAATTCAAGGTGACATCATTCAATGGTTGATGCCTTAACTAAATTCGTATACGTTTATCTCTTTAGTTTCTCTTTTTTATAAACAAGAAGTCTTTTTGTAGGAAGTGAAAACCCATTTGGGCACTTTTGAACAATGGCATGGTCTAATCCTTTTCCTACCTTAAAAGGGAAGTTTTTCAGGATTGGTTGTAAAGATGAAAACCTAAAAAGATATCATCAAAACTATTGGGCCTTTCCTTTTTGTTGTTTTGTTGCTTTTTTACTTTTGTACTTTGAATTTTTATTTTTAATATATTTATTTTTTGGGGTTCAACAAACCAGCTCCCCACCCCACCTTCCATCGAAAAAAATCACAAAAATATATCCTCTTAGAGTAGTGCACTATCTATGTCTAAAAACTTTCACCTTTATAAGATAAATCTAAGACCTTTGATTTAAGTAAAAACCTAAGAATTTTCTTTGGACAAGTGATGAATCATGGTTTGTCAGGTGTTGATATCAAACCCTTGATATCAAACCCCTGATATCAGACCCTCGATATTGGGTACACGATATCATGGCCTCACTAGCCATATCGGATACACAATATCATGGTTCCTGTGTGAGCCTATAAATACACAATTGGGCGCATGGGAGAATCATAGGAAAAGTTAGTGCTAGAGTAGGATCTTTTTGTCAATTTCAATTCCTCTCAACCAATCCCTACTCGCACTGTGATGATTGTAATTGTACGAAACTTTTATTTGAGTATGATGTACTTGGACACGCACATGACCAGCAATAAAGATCGAGATTACTTCATCATTGCAGCATTCACTTAGTTTTAATTGCTCACTGTTATTGTTATTTATTGTTTTCTTAATTAATATTTCTCTACCCTCACTTCTATCCCTGTTATTAAATGCAGAATGAGTACGACTTAATCACAAGCATTTAAGTGTGACTACTTGGTATCCCAGTAGCGTACCTAGGACATGTGCTTGGTAATCCTAGTAGTAGTACACGAGGCCCAAGATGTGTATGGATGATTAAGGATGGATGCTCATCACACTTAGGCTAGCTTAGACTCTTTTCACCCTTTCCTTCTTAGCTTAATCAAAGTTATCTTCCATTGCCTCTAGGAGTAGCACTAGCTTAGGACCATATCATACACCTCACTCTGGACTAAACCATATGTGACAAAGCAAATACTAGTCCAGGGTGGGAAGACAGCGAACTACAATCAACATGTAACTATCAAGATACCACAACTAGCTCGTCTGCGAAGTTCGACTAGATCGTGCGTGAACGCTCGTATTCGTAGGGTTGAGTGTAGGGATACCTCGCCACTCATCATTGGTGCCATTGCTAAGGACGGTGCTAGTTATCTAGATTAGTTATATCATACAAGATCACTGTAACAAGGTATTCACAATATATCTTTTAGAAAAGAAATTAATTTCAACTAAGTCACACACAATTCACAACAATGTCTCTCTCACAAGACTATGATAATGCAACAACCAGTAAGGCAATTCATTGGAGAACCAACGAATTATACGATGATCAAGACGAAGTTTGGAGTACTCAATCTGATGCAGGGGTCTCCTATGTACATAAACGAAGACAACATCATTCCACTTCACAATTCCATAACCTACCTAGTGATGATGAACCTCTGCTAACCACTAAGAGCCTAATGCATATACAATAGGCTATTCGAATATCCCGTCAGCATCGCAAAGAAAGCCATCTACCCAGGCTTGATTTAAACAACTTTCCCAAGTTTTCAAGAGGCTATGATTTAGATCCACAACATCATTTATAAGCCTTCCATGATGCCTGTGTATGGAACAATATTGATAATGGGTGGCAAAAACTTAAGCTCTTTCCTCTGACACTCGTTGGCCAAGCAAAAGTATGGTACAGGTCTCTAAAACCAAAATCAATTCGACATTGGCCAACAATGGTGGAACTATTTAATGAAAGATATCAAACCTATGCAAGAGTATCAGCCTTGAGGAGACAAATCCAAGAATGGAAACAGGGACAACATGAACCCTTGGACATGGCCTTAGAAAGATACTATTCATTGTTAAACAATTGCCCAGGCCATGGATTCTCCAAGGAAAGGCTAATATACCACATTATGGATGGGCTCCGTAATGAAACAAGGGAGACTCTAGGGATGTATGCCCAAGGTCAACTATACAAGCTACAAACCCATCAATTCCAAGAGCTTATTAAGCAAGTAGCAAAAGAAGAAAGAGAAATGGCTAAATTGGAGAATGTTGAAAGCTCTCAATGGGACCAAAATCTCAATTTAACAAAGGTCCATCACTAGGAAGAGGAGAAATCAACTCACCTCAAGGAGGTGGAATCATCTTTGCCAATACTACAATCACTAGATGACATTGAGGCAAAGATCAATAAGATGACGAAATGGATGCATGAAAAATGTGAAGAATATACCAACACTATCAGAAGTAGAACCATGATGAACCGAGAAGCAGGACAGAACACCCTTAGACAATTGAAAAGAAGGATTGAAGAGAATAAGAACTCAACTGCTAATCATACGTATCAATGTAATGTTTACTTGTACGATCATCCCAAAGGTTAATGCCCAATCTTGTCACATTTACATGAGTATTGGGGAAGAATGTTACATCCAGAGTTCATACAAAAATACTGTGTTCAATCACAGTGGCAAAAATCTCAGTCATGGGGGAGGCCACCCTCAAACTAGTCATACCCTTCATATCATCCGAACCCAAGCACTTATCAGGTTCAGCATCCTGTTTCCTCAACCGAGTCAACATCCTCTATCTCGCCACATTATTATCATTCCCCTAAGTACTATCAACCCATGATCTCTTCAACAAAATCACCACCTTATGTGCCTTACACTTCTCCTCAAATTCAATATACTCATCCTTCATTTCCTTCTACATCACCACCAATAGTACCAGAAGGGTTTGCACCACAGCATCAACCCATGAATGTTAGTTGTGCTGCTACTATCAACAGTAGTGGGAACCCTCCACAACATCGAAGGTGTCCCTTCTTTAGATGTGACTGTAGAAAGGGACAGCACACACTACATCCTCCAACTCAGCACAAGTTCAATACTGTGATGCATCTTTCTCCTCGAACCCAATGCCTCGTGTTACCTTATTAGGGCCATCAATCAATACTCCAACTACCATGCAGCCCAATGAATATAACCACATAGGGAGACATATTGATCCTTGCATACCATTTTACAGCCACGGGTGCCATAGTGGAATAACTCCTTATCAATTGACCACATCTTATAATCTGCCCCACTATGCCTACTACAATCAAGTGTATGAACCCCAATTTGGGTACATTCCAACAACCACATCAAAAGACACCCAGTGGTTCAAATATGATTAGGTCCCAATATTTCCAAAATGCTTGGATCCAAACCTTCCATTTATTAATTCTCGCCATGATCAAAAGTTTAGTTATGGGGGATATCCCCCATTCTAATAAGCAGAATTGATAAATATTTTTCCTTTTCTTTAATTTTACAATTTTTTGTTTTCTAGTTTTTCATCTTTCAATTTCTTGTTTTATCTTTTTATCTTTTTATGAGTAATCTCATCTATGAATAAAGTACTCATGTGACTTGTTGGTTGAGGTGCTGTTCTTTGCTATCAAGTCTCGAGTAACTAATTATTTGGATGGCAAGCCCATCACATCCACCCAACCATTCCATTAATAAGAGGTTCTACTCTGGGTACAATGATATTCTTGACATCATTAAAACTTAAAGTAATTTTGTGCTCATTATACCCAGAGTGAAGAAGGATGGACCAAGAGGGAATGGCCAGGGTGTGACATCAAGGGGACTTGTGGATTCTCTTTGATGACATCTGTAGGAGTTATCATGTAGCCTGGTTGTACTAAGATCTTTGTAGATCTAATGAAAAATTATCATTGATGTAGATTACATTGAACACTTCTAGTGCCTACGGACATTTTAAGGTGTGGTTATGCAAGGGCATTATAGGTTGGAACCTGCTTTGGGGAGGACCCACTTGCATGACTTTTGTAATTTGTACTTGTTGCACACCACCACATCATTTTATACCCTCCAAGTACTTCATTGCCAAATCTATTCTTTCCTTTGTCATCATTTTATAAAATATTCCTCAAAACCATTACATGTCCTTTTATGTATCACCTAAACAAATTAGGTCCAACATTAAACTTTTAGGGCAACTTCCTTGAAAAAATTTCTAACTCTAAAATCACACTAAGCAAAGAATTCAACATTTATTAAAGGTAGTGAGTAAGGTATGAAATAATTGAACTTCTTTCAATAACCTTACTAACAATTGATCTTTGTGTGTTTATAAATGGCCCCTAAAAGAGGACAACAAGGAGGACCTTCTCAAGATGCAGCTGAACGCCCAGGGGGAGGTAGAGGCCAAGGACCTCATGCAAAACATGTGGAGTAGGAGGCACAATCATTTAGCATCCATCAAGGAACTCCTATCACTGCACAATCTAGCTAAGCAAAAGGTGGAGAGGTCAGGGCCTGAGCCTATGAAGAGGAATGGCAGCTATTTGCAGCTTGGTATGCCAAGGCCAATCATATGTTCCCACAACTGTTGTGTCCATGGGAGGTGTCGACTCTATCAAACATTGGAGCATCAACATGGATGGCACAGGACCCTCGAACCAAAGAGGAAAAGCTCCAGGCACTCCTTCAAAGCCATCAACTTCCAAAACTTGGAGCACAAGACAAGGGGAAGACACCTATGGAGGAACCACCGCCACCAGGAACCACATGAGTTCCAATAAATTCTATAATTTTGTGTCTGTGTCCCAATTTTGTTGTATTCAATTCTCGACTACAACATGAATAAATTCCTAGTTAGTCAATAATCCCATACCTATCCACTATGTAATCAATTGGGCTTGTTCTCATTTTCTTTGACTCGAGGACAAGTTGTTATTCAGTCGTGGGGGTATGATGAATCATGGTTTGTCAGGTGTTGATATCGAACCCTTAATATCAGACCCTCAATATTGGGTATGCGATATTGCGGCCTCACTAGTGATATCGAATACACAATATCATGGTTCCTATGTGAGCCTATAAATACACAATTGAGTGCACAGGAGAATCATATGAAAAGTTAGTGTTAGAGTAGGATCTTTTTGTTAGTTTCAATTCCTCTCAACCCTTTCCATAGTGCATGCTTGCAATGTGATGATTATAATTGTATGGAACCTTTATTCAAGTGTGACATACTTGGACACGTACATTACCAACAATAAAGATCAAGATTACTTCATCATTGCAACATTCACTTAGTTTTAATTGCTTACTATTATTGTTATTTATTGCTTTCTAAATTAATATTTCTCTACCCTCATTTCCTATCCCTGTTATTAAATGCAGAATGAGTACGACTTAATCACGAGCATTTAAGTGTGACTACTTGGTATCCCAGTAGCGTACCTACGACATGCGCTTGGTAATCTCAGTAGTAGTACACGAATTCCAAGATGTGTACAGATGATTAAGGACGGATGCTCATCGCACTTAGGCTAGCTTAGACTCTTTTCACCCTTTCCTTCTTAGCTTAATCCAAGTTATCTTCCATTGCCTCTAGGAGTAGCACTAACATAAGACCACATCATACACCTCACTCTGGACTAAACCATACATGACAAAGCAAATACTAGTCCAAGTGGGAAGACAACGAACTGTAATCAACGTGTAACTATCTAGATACCACAACTAGCCTATTTGTAGAGTTTGACTGGATTGTGCGTGAACGCTCGTATTCGTATGGTTGAGTATAGGGTACCTCGCCACTCATCAACAAGAAAACCAAATTTTCAAAACCAAGAAATCATGGAAATACTCTCAATGATTAATGTAAGAAGATAAAGCAAACTTAAGACCCCCTTCACTCAATAAGTAATGATTGCTAATAGGGGGAAAGAAGGTGTTAAATTCCAAAAATAAATAATAATACTTAAAAAATTTCAGAGTACAACAAATCAATGAAAAGAGAGCATAAAAAAAAGCCCAATGGTTTTGGGAATGTCTTTTCAAATTCTTATCCTTACAACTAATCCTAAAAACCTTCCCCTTTGGAGTACAAAAAGGATTATACTTTGCTCTTGTTTATAAACATCCTCATGAGTTTTTACTTCTTACTAAAGGGTTTCTTGTAAAAAGAAAAAGAAACTCTTTCTAAACATAAAAGAGAACTTGAATAAAAAAATGAACAAATAACAACAAAAGTTGAAAGCTTCCCATCCTTGAGCCTCCAAAATAAAAGAAATTAATACTGCAAGAAATAAATTAATTGTCAATGGTTACTAATAAGGGACTAGTAAGGAGTTAATGACCCTCTAATTATGGTAAATATAGAGTAACTTACCAACCAAGACCTTTTTGCCTAGATTAAAATAATCAAAACCAAGGTTGATAAATTTTATAATTTTTTCTTTATTTATCAGCATTAGCAATCACATTTTAGGAAAGTAAGAAGAATTTATTAATTTAAATAAGAATGTAAGATAGCTAGAATTTTATCAAGGACTCAGAAGTCACCAAAGATTATCAAGACATAAAAAATCTAATTTAAACTAAGAAGTGGGAATTTGTCACAAAGATAGAATACTTTAGTAGAAATGAAGAAGAAAGATCCTCATGATGTTTTCCTTTCATTTCAAAGTAAGAGAAGAACATGCTATGCTTTTTCTTTTAAAGATATTGAAAATTTTTATCAAGAATTGTTTCATAGCAATGATAGAATAGAAGATTTTCATAATAATGGTAATACATTGTTCATTACTTTTGATGACATAATGCAAGGGATAAAAAACTAGCATCAAGAAAGGTTATTAATGTGCATAACTAATATGGAAAAATGCTTAAATAGGGAGGACCATTGGCATGGAATGCCATCTACAAGAAGTTAAATTTCGCTATGTAAGTGGGGTTAGAAAAGGAATGGTATGTCAATTGATGAGTGGCGAGGTACCCCTACACTCAACCATACGAAACGAGCGTCGCACGCGCGATCCGGTCGAACTCCGCAGATGGACTAGTTGTGGCACCTAGATAGTTAGCCTTAGGTCGCAGTTCGCTGTCTTCCCATCTAGACTAGTTTTGCATATGTCACGTATGGTTTAGTCTAGATGAGGCGTATGATGTGTTCTAATTCTAACGTTACTCCTGATGGCAATGGAAAATAATACTAACTAAGCTAAGCTAGGAGGGAAAGGGTAAGGAAATCTAATCTAGCCTAAGTGCGACGAGCAACCGATTCCTTGATCAACCGTACACATCTTGGACTTCGTGCACGACTGCCACTGGGACTACCAAGCATAGGCCTAGGTACGCCACTGGGATTACCAAGCGCAGACCCCAAATACGTCACTGGGTTACCAAGCGTAGATCCCCCTATCTACACCACTAGGCTACCAAGCAGTCACACTTAAATGCTCGTAACCAAGTCGTACTCGTTCCGCTTCTAGGAGTTTAAGGGTGAGAGACTAATCGCGATGAGTAACCGATTCCTTAACTAGCCGTACACACCCGTAGATGCTCGTAGCTAAGTCGTACTCACACCGCGCTATGAAAGCAATAAATAACATGAAATAAATAACAATAAATAAACTAAGTGAATGCTGCAATGATGAAGTAATCTCGATCTTTATTGCCGGTCATGTGCGTGTCCAAGTACGGCACACTTGAATAAAGACACCGTACAATTACATTCACCACACTGCGAGCAGACATGGGAAAATTCTAACTCTGTAGGGATCAAACTGCCAGAGCTTCGCTACACTAAAACTGGGATGTCAAATGAGGGAGAGCTGCCTCTTATTTATAGACATGACGGCTGACTGCGATATCGCGTACGTGATATCGCAGGGAAGGACGCGATATCGCGTACGCGATATCGCGGCCCATGTGATATCGTGACTCTGATACAACAGGGTGGTGATATCACGGCAACTGATACGATACAACAGGGTGGTGATATCCCGGAGATTGATACAACAGGGCTGTGATATCACGACTATCAACACTATGAGCAATTCAGGTCTCATCATACCCCCACGACTGAATGAAAACTCGTCCTCGAGTTATAGTGATTACACAGTGGATAGGTATGGGATTATTAACTGGAAAAAGAAATGGGATGATGCCGCAGTGTGGGAAGAAAACAAAACAAAGACACAACACACAGAATATTTACAAAAATTTGGAACTCATGTAGTTCCTGGTGGCGATGACTACTCCATAGGTGTCTTTCCCTTTTCTTGTGCTCCAGGTTTGGAATTTGATAGCATTGAAGTACAGCCTGGAGTTTCTCCTCTTGTAAGGCCTTGAGTGCCTTGGCATGCATGTAAGTTTGCACTTGTGCCGTAGAGGCAACCCAGAAAGCCTTCTCTTTTTCTTTTGCCATCCTTTTATTCTCTGTCAACAGTTTATTAAGTTGCTCAGTTCTGAAAGTGTCCAGCTGGTTCTGAGCAACCTTTGGCCCTGTATTCGGAAGGTTTAATACTTCAAGAATGGCTTGAACAGAGAAATCAATAGTCACACCACAATTGTTAACTATGGTGCCTTCTTCTTTGTTGTGCCAAAATTGGTACGTTTCCACTAAGTACTAGGCACTTCTTTCAGAGAGGGTATCTCCTGCTTCTGCCTACTCGGACCGTATGGTAGGAGGATCTTCTTGATGAACACTGAATGATTGTTCCTTCTATTCTGCATGTTGTCCGATAGGATCTTGTCTTCCACCTCTCTGAGATCATTCGATCGCACCTTGAGCAGGACCTTCCTGTTGTCCGCATTTCAAGACCATCTGCAATCACACGGGACCAATCGTTAGTAAGGTTGTTACCAAAGTTAGGTTATACCTTACTACTTGCCTTAATAGATTTACTTTATTT
>MNCI01027685.1:319227-341147 GCA_015680685.1 Gnetum montanum
TGCGATATCGCGACTCTGATACAACAGGGTGGTGATATCACGGCAACTGATACGATACAACAGGGTGGTGATATCCCAGCAACTGATACAACAGGGCTGTGATATCACGACTATCAACACTATGAGCAATTCAGGTCTCATCATCAATAAAGCAAGCAAGGATTCATTAACTTTAGCATAGATGTGAGAAACTAGAAAACTAAAAGGCCCTCCCTCTAGCACCAAAAATGTTCGTGGAAAAATGTTCTCTTATAAATTTATAAGAACATCTCCATGAATTATATGTTTAAGTGTATGATCCATGCCCATAAATGGTCTTCGAAATTATATATCCCTCAATGGATTAACGATAATGAAACAAAGGGACACAGTCCTCCAATTGAATACAAACGTATCTTATTAACCATGAATAAAATCAATCGAGGAATAGATAAATAACGATATAATTAGTAATAAGGTCAATGAAATCTGAGCAATAAGTAATAAAATATAAGTGATGTAAATATACATAGAACACTTAAGAAGTATAACATGAATAATAGATGAGAGATCGAAGTGTATGTGAAAAGGGTTGGATTTTCTCTTCTTGGTAATTGAAAAGTTCTTTATTTGATAAAATAATGAAGTTTGCCTCCTATGGAGGGCTAAGAGCTACAATGTATAGCATACAACTAGGAATTGTAAATTAATAATTAAAACTTAGTGTATAAGCAAAAAAAGGGTTTAAACAATAAATTTTGACCTCTTATAGGTTCATAGATGAATGGTAAGTTTGTCGATATTCTTTGAAGTTGATTTGGAGTCAAATTAGAGTCATTTTCAGATGCTATCTTAGTGATGATGCTAGGTGACCCAATGATGCTGAGGACACTATCATTAGGGTAGCTGACGCTAACATTGGCATTAGTGTGTGCTACTAGTAATGTAGGTGTCAGGACTGAGATGATAGGACTACATATGATGTTGGGATGGCCATGGAGCATGCAAGTGACATGAATGCTAATATTTTAGATCTCTAGAAATTCAAAAAGTGTGCTCTTAAATATTAAACATTCTACCTTGAATTAGTATTAGAACCTAATATTTATAGGTATAAGGTTTTTCAAAACTTTAGAAGTTTAAAACTAATAACTTAAAGTTTAATTATGATAACTTGGAAACACATGCATGGTGCAAGTAATGATGGTATCAGTGTTGTTTGCATCAAATCGCTTACCTTGTTTTACTTCAAACTATCATTCTAAAGCTTCGAGGATCACTATTAATGCCTAAACAGATGTCAACCATTGCCAATATCATGTCAAATAGATACCAGGGTAACACAAAGTCGAAGGTATCATCCAAAGCTAAGTTTAGATGCCATAATACATAAGTGATGCTAGCAAATGATCTTGGCACTGACTTCAACATCACCTAGGCATTATGCAAGTGGAACATGTTTGTCCAGGCTTCCTAGGGTTCTCAAATTATCAAAACTAATGTTTGTCATCTCAAAGATTATGTAAATTGACATTTTAAGGGTTGACAAAGGTAAAGTCAAGGTTAAGAGACATTTTTTTGGTGTTTGATGTATTGGCGATGCTAGTAGGTGACGTTAACATCAATGTCACTTACTAGTATCAACTAGCTGAGACTTGTTATTTTGACCTTCAAAAAGCTATCAAAAGTACTAAAAATGATGTTTTCCATCTATGGCATGATCAACAATATCTGTTGGGAGCTTGTTAAAGCTAAAATTGTTACTTGAGATGATGATTTTGGATTTTAAAGGGTCCAAGAAGATGTCTTACTTGCTGAAGTACCAAAAAAGTGGGTACAACAATCTCTAGTTTTTTGCAAAACAATTATATACGCTAGAGTTCATTTTGGTAAATTATGAGAGAAACACATTCTCTCCTACTAGTTGATCCTTATGACAATTAAAGATGATGATTCTGTCATGCATTAAATATTAAACAATGTATGGGATTAGTGTTTCTTGTTGCAATATGATATTTTTGTTGGATGGTTAATCTTGTATCTAATGATCTTGTAATAAGTCATTAGCATAAATGTCTTAAGGAATCCATAATTTAATATTATAATGTGATGATTCAATGTTTGTGTGACTTGAAGCTACACTTGAATTCTCAACTAAGGATCTGTTACCAATGATGCCTTAATGGATGATGAGCACTATGTTAGTTATTCAAATTGATGCATTGATGCAAGCCTTATAAATACCTATATAAATAGGTTCACCCATCACATTTATGGTACCTTTTGGTCATTGTATAACCAAACTCTTGTAGTTTTCTCCCATGAAAGAATATTTTTTTTGATTGAGTACTTGTAGTATGAATTGAATAGATTGTATGAATTTCATTCTAATGTTTATTGTACCTAGACATACTTGCATGATAGAAATGGAATCAAGATTTTTTCTATACATTAGAGCACTTTGCTTAGAACTTTAATTTACTTTCTATCCAGTTAGTTAAATAATTTATTATATTTTACTTAGTGAATTCACATAAGTACAATCAATTTTAAGCATAAACATACTAGTGCTTGGTAATCCGAGTAATGGATCACTTGGTACACTTAGGGATGAAACACATTATGACCCAATAGCCTTAATACATATTCAAGATGTATACAAAAACTCAAGAATAGATACTCTATGCCTAGACTAAATTAGATTTATACCCTACACTTAGGATAATTAGATTTACATTTTAATATTTTGACATTTTTAATATTTTAATAATAAAAAATACAATCATCTACCTCAATCACACTTAACCATACTACTTGAGCCCACAAAAGTGTGATTGAAAAGTCAACAATCAGCATCTCGCACTTAATTTTCTAAGGCATTCAACTAGTCCTGTCTATAAAATTTGACCAAATCATGTGTGAATGCTTTTGATTCATATGGTTAGGCATAGGGTTATCCTACAGCTAATCATTGGTGCTATTGCCAAGGATGATTATTCAAATATCATTGTTAGAGCTTAATGCAATTTATCAACTAATAATAATAATATTTTATTCTAAGGCACACTTATAAACTAAAAGATATTTTCTTCTCATAGGGCAAATTCCCCACCTACTAATGATTCAACAAGAGTATGTGATAGAACTAAAAGGAACAAGGATGATGTGCCATAGAAAATAAACATAGTATACTAGCAACCAAATCCCTACCATCCAAACCTTACTTTCATATTCACCAGGATGAATAGGTATCATGAAGAGACCTAGAATGTAATATTATCTTGTCACTTGATCATTCAGTGTCATTAATTCCCATGGCTACATTGATGAAACTAAGGCTTGAAGTAGCACCTCCTGATTATAAAGAAGTTGATGAAATCTCCAAAGCTTATAAACCCATGAAGCCCCAAATACTCAAAGACCAATTCATGAGGGCTTACTATGAGGCCTTTAAGGAAAAAGAGGCTCATAAACAAAAAAGGAGTATTATGAATATAGTAGATCTCAACACCAAAATCCTTCACCCTTTAATGGAGATGACATGAATCATCCATGGTTATGTTCAATATTAGCAACCAACCAAGGTAACAAAAGAATACAACCCAAAATGAGGAGGACCTCAAGGCTAAGGTCTTCCAGCAAATAGCTAAGAGAACACTAAAGGAGTCATAAATAAAGAGCAAACTAACATAACTCTTTTAATTCTTCACCTTCATTCCCTGCATCCTCATCATCATGCTCTAACAAGAATGAACATGGCTAAGATAAAAGGGGAAATGATCACAGGAAAGGCAAAGATGATAAAAAGGACCATCACATAGATGATCATAGAGATGATAGACAAGAGTAGGAAAAAGAGTGTCATCATCAACAAAGACACAACAAGTAATACTAAGAAAGTGATGATCATGATAGGGACCATAACGACCAAAATAATTATGATGGACTATTTCTTATCATAAGAAACATGATAAGTATCTGAGAGATAGTTTACATCCTCACTAGACACCAAAGGAATAACTAGACCAAAAGATTAGACATGAACGATATTCCTAAATTTGAGAGAGGTTACAATGTAGACTCACAACATCTCTTGCAAGCTTTCTACAATGTATGTGCCTTGCAAAACATTAAACGTGAATGACAACAGTTAAAGATCTTTCCAAGGATACTTATTGAGCTAGAAAGTTGGTACTAGTACTTGGAATCAAAATCAATTAGAAGATGGAAAAGAATGTTGAAGCTATTTAATGATAAATATCAAATGTACTAGAGAATGTCTAATTTAAAAAAGCAAATTCAATAAGTAAAACATGGTAACCATGAGTCCGTTAATGTAGCCTTGGACAGATATTATTCTCTTCATCACTAATACCCAAGCCATGGTTTTTCTAAAAAAGAGTAGAAACTTCATATCATAGATGAACTCTAAAATAACACAAGAAAGAATCTTGATGTTTATGCCTAAGGAAAATTAATTGAAGTGAAAGCCCATTGAATTTAAAGGCTCAATGATCAAGTAGCAAAATAAGAATAAGGTAAAAAGAGAGAATGTGTAGAGGACTATGGAAAAAGGAAGTTCGTCTTTGTGAACCTAATGAAGGAGCATCATTAAAAGAGATAGTAGAGGAAAATGCCTTACCAATCCAAAAATATATTACTAAAATTTCAACTTAGGTTAATAAGATGTGGAACTGCATAGACAAAAAGTTCCAAACAACACTAAAGATCATAGAGAAATGAATAGATTAAAAGAGCTAAAGAAAAAGATAAGAAAAAGAAAAGATACATAGGGAAGGACTATTATTACCACAAGAGAAAATTGGCTATAGTTGAGGAGGTTATAAATTCAGAATTTGATGATGATGGTTGTGACATTTGCTAATATAAATACCCAAAGGGTTGTTTTCTTATTATGTTACATCATCAAGAGTCTGGGGCCTATACCTTAACTCTAAAATTCATCAAAAGGTAGATACCCAGGAGGTTTCCTTAACATCAAGGCAACTGTAGACAACCTTACCACCAATAGTAGTAATGTCCAAGTATGGCTTCACTTCAACCTCAAGAGTATTACCAACAATTGTAAAATCTGTAGTTATGAGAGATGCCATCACCAAGGCAACAATATTTTTATAGGCAACTTTTTCCATAAGGGTATTATGTCCAATAACTTGTATCTCATAATGGCTCTACCACACATACCTCTACTCATCATTATTATCATTTGGAGTACCATGGGCCCACCACTCCATGTGTTAAGTCTCCCTCCACCTATGCTCCTCATCCTCTACAACACTTTCAACCTCGCATCTCAAATTCTTTGTCACTCTCTACCAATGAAAGGAGAAATCCCTATACAACGTCAACAAAAAAATACCACAAGATTAGTAAATTTATAAGTGGATGATAACTTAAACGGATCTAAGCACAAGCCTTGAAAATGGTTGTTTTTCAAGCTAGTTAGTTCACCTAAATCTTTGCAAGAATCCATGGCTATAGATTCTACATTAATAAGTAGAAGAGTAAGTCTACTCCTAACCATATGAATCACAATAATTCATGCATGATCTAGTCAAATTCCATGGACTTTGAACTAGATTGATACCTTAGATAGCCATGTGCTAAGATGCTAATCGTCATCTTCCCAATCATACTTTTGTGGGCTCAAGTTGTATAGTTAAGTGTGATTAGGGCACATAATGGTTTTTATTATTATTAAAATATTAAACTAATTAATCTAAATGAGAAGAAGTAATCTAAACTACCCTAAGCATAGATCATCCATTTTCAACTTTCCGTACACATCCTAAATATGTACTAACATTGCTATGTTACCAAGTGTTCATTGATGGGATTACCAAACACTAGTACAATATGCTCAAAGTGGTCATGTTCATGTGTATTTACTTAAGTTCTAAATAATAAATTATATGACTAATAGCATTGGAAAGTAAATGAACATTAATAATAAAGTATAAAAAAGGAAATCAAAATTCTAATCTAAGTACTATAATGGAGGAAAAAAATATAGATTTTATTGTTGTCATGCACATTTGTCCAAGTACACAATGCATTTAAATAAAATTTCATATAATCTATTTAATCCATATTGTATGCACTCAAAGAAGAAAATTCTAACTTCTATGGTGTGAAACTGCAAGATTTTAGCTAAGGGAATGACCAAAAGATGTTGATGAGTGGCGAGGTACCCCTACACTCAACCATACAAATACAAGCGTAACACGTGCGATCCGATCGAACTCCGCAAACTAAGTGCCTACACTCCTCATGGAACACTTAAGGTTAATTATTCATTGTCTTCCCAGACTTACTTGTAGTTGTCACGGTGTATGGTTAAGTAAGTCTGAGGTGTATGATTTTTATGTCTTTTCTGGTTTTATCTCTTATGCTGATAAGATGAAGGGTAAAGAGACTAATTGACTAACTTTAACTAACTAACTAAGCCTTAATTAACCTAGCGTCAGCATCCGTTCCCACTTACCGTTCACACCCTAAACTGATGCAACCTTGGTTACCAAACACTAATCGTTGCTGGGATCACCAAGCGTAACGCATGTGCTCGAAGCGATCATACTAAGGCACTTAACTAGAAGAGAAGGGTTGAGAGAGATTTAATAACTAATAAAGTAAGTAAATGATAAACAATAAATAACATTAAATAAAATCCTATTTAGCCTATTCCATGCACTGTAAGGTTTATCCAAGAAGTTCGTCTTTATTGTCATACACAAACTTGTGTTCAGGTACAATGTCTGCTCGAATAAAGATCCGTTCACTTTGGAGTTCCTACTGCGGGCACATGGAAAATATTCTATCTCTGGAGAGGTCAAACTACCAGATTTTCACTATGGTCTAGGCCTAGAATGGAAAACAAGGGAGAGTCGCCTCTTATTTATAGACTTGGCAACGCACCGCAATATCGCGGGGGACAACACGATATCGTGTACGTGATATCACATGGGATGCAATGTCATGGCGGACGCAATATCACGTATGCAATATTGTGGCCCATGTGATATCGCATCCCATCATACCCCCATGACTGAATGAAAACTCGTCCTCGAGTTCCTTACAAAATATTGGGAAGGTATGGGATTATTGACTCAAATGGAACTAATGGGATAACATGTGAATGGATCATCATTACAAGATAAAACTGGTGTTCATGACAACAAAAGTGAACACCTTATTACAATTGACATCAAGCCTTATTTGGTAGTTGAGAGAGAAGAGAGAAGAAGTCTTACTGCTGCCAACGCCAAGATTGTGCTTTTTTTGTCCATCCATAAGCACACCATCAATCTTGCTCCTTTGCATAGCTGCTTTCAGCACTGCTCCATTCCATGTATTTCTCCCAGATCCAATCCATTGTTGCATGATTGTCATCTGCACACACAACATAGTTTTTATATTAGCAAGGGTAAATGAGTTTTAATGTAGTTGATACCCTGCTTCTATGAAAGCTCCATTGGCTGAGTTGTGGTATAGCTGATTGCGGATCTAGGGATATAATATTGATGACTACCAAAGGTGTAGGGGTTAGGAGAAAATCAAAAAAATTGGGCCCTATACCCCCATGACTAATCGTGAACCTTCGGTAGCAATAGAATGGAAAAAGAAAAGGAATAAGAAAGATGGATAAAAAGAGACAACTATAACGTCTATGAAATGGATGTCAAGATGGAAATGAACAAAATAAAGTAGATTGCAAAAATTTTAGGGAAAATAATTTAACTGGTGCACCAAATAGGAATGTCAGTGGGTCCTCCCCAAAGCAGGCTCATGCCCTTAATGCCTTGACAAATCCACATTCAAAGAGTTCGTAGGCTCTAGGAATGTCATTTAGAACAAGAGTTAAAGTCTTAACCATGAGAATTTACCAAAAAGAAAATAATGCATCAACCAAAATATACACTAATGATACAACTGGAAATGATGTGAACAATGGGGAGAAGGATGGAGAGGAGAGAATGGAATGGAATCTCAAGAACAAGGTGGTGTACAACCCCTTGTGTGTTTCATGATTAATGTGACTTAGTAAATCCCATTCCAAGTTCGGCCTCAAACAAACCACTTCCAGTGACTTCGCATTAATGCATTTGGCCAATCCATCCTCTTGAACTAACAAGAATGCCTTCTCCAAGAGCCACCACCATTCCAACGAAACAAGGAGGAGAGAATGAGAAGCGAGAAGGGCCTTAATTAGAGGGAACATTTTTATTTTAGTTCCATAACTAGTGCTTGTAGCCCAAATGATTATTTTGTCTAAGGGATGTGCTTTGAATTCTCACTATTCTCTCTCTTTTTCTTTTTCTTTTTTTGTGTTTTATGTGTGAGAACCACACCATGCAAAGACGTTGTTATTTTTATTTGCTCAGCTTCCTGATGATTGGGTAACATCAAAACGGTAAGAAAACTCAAGAAGAAAAACATCCAGGCACCCAAGAGAATGGCCAACACAAAAGCATCAAGTTTCCTTGAAGTCACACCCTTTTCAATTCTTGAGTCCTTCCTTAGTTTGAGAAATGCCCACCCACCGATTCGTTATAGTTCTTATTAGAAAAGGACTGTACATTTCCAAGCCGAGAGAGACCACAGAAATTGTGGAGGAATGGATGAAGTGAACTCATTGCCTACCATATCAAAAGAAATATACCTTAGTAGCCACATCATGACTTAAAGGTAAAAATCGAACATTAGCAATTACTATAAAAATAGTTCATACCATCATGAAGAACACTTATTGGATGACAAACTTACAGGATGGATCACACACACACACAGAGAGAATGAAAAAGGTATAAACGATGTTGTAAAACAAAAATAAGAAAAGTTAAAGAAATTTATAAAACAAAAATGTGCAAAACAAAAATGTGCAAAACAAAAATGTGTAAAACAAAAATGTGTAAACAAAAACTTAAAAGAACTGAGGGTCCCAAATGATTAGCATAGGTGGCCATCTCCCCCATGACTGAATGGAAAGGGAGAGATCTAAAATAATGAGCACATGTTTGAATTTCTTAGAAGTGTCCAACTTCTCCCAATTGATATTCTTAGATTAAGGGGTGGAAGTCAACGACGCTCATATTCCAACGTATCTATCCCTTCATTATGGGCATGAGTTGTTTCCCCAGTTCATTCTATGCATGTTGGTCAGTTTCTCTTTCAACTAGCTGTCAACCACAGGGTATCTACTTGTTGTGTGGTTGCTACATACAGGCATCTTTATCTTAGCCTTTCTAGGGCACACCTGTTGCATGGAGGAGATGCAAAACATTCCTCCATGTCATCACCCGATGAATCATTGTATCTGATGCATGGAACTTTCCTCTTCTCGATCTTTCCATAAATTTTTATCTTAGATATCTTCAAGGAAAGGTCACAGATCCCTATGCATGCATCTATTGTGCTTAGCCATGCCCTCCCCATTATAATTGGGAAGTCCCCTTCGTTGTTGTTAACTTCTATCACTAGAAAATTAGCTAGGTAGGACCAACCACACATAGTGGTAACGATGTCCTTTACCAATCCCAAAGGAATGGTGATGGACTGGTCAACTAGCTCTAGTTGAATGTTGCTCTTCTTGAGTTGGGGCAGGTTCCAGGCTTGATACATTTCTTGTGAGATTAGGTTGACTCCAGAACCTGAGTCGAGAAGAGCCTTATGTGGTTCATTCCCGGTGACTTGGAGATAGATTAAGGGACTTCCAGGGTCAGATAGTTTCTTGGGAAGGTGGCCTACCTTGATCCAGTTGGTTACGGTATGTGTTAACATAACCGTATGCATTGAACTCTGATTTTGGTTTGAAGGGAGCTCCGAAGCCTTGTATGTTGCAGGAGTGATCACAGACTCAACCACTTGTGGTGGTGAGAGCTTGTCTGGGCTTTTGGTTTTGAAGAAAGGTCTTCTTTTTTTACCGTTGTCAGAACCAGCAGCGGGTTGAATGTTTACAGCTCTCATAGCATTGCATTGCTGCGGTTGAGTAGGGAGTTCCCCTTGCATTGTTGGAGCAAGATGTGTTATGGGAACTATCGGTGGAAGAGGTGTGGATGGATTAGGAGGATGGTATGGATATGGAGTGTCTCCTAGAGGAGAAGGAGTCCTTCTATAGTACTCCCGAACTTGGTAGTGACGTTGGGGAGTTGTGTGACCCATGGAGTCACTTGGAGAAATTGGCTGCTGCACGTAGTATCCATATGGGTCTGGCTGCCGATAAGGGTACTGTTGTTTTGACAATACCATCCCCCATGACTGTGGGTATTACCACTACTGATGTTGTCCGATGTGTTGTGGTGGAGTTCCACTTGGATAGTACATCAATGGTTGGTGGAACTGTCTTGGGTTACCTTGAGGATAAGGTAACTTATGGGGTGTCTACCGTCTGTTGAGTCTCAGGTTGAGTGCATACACCCCAGACTCTTGTAGATGTGAGATGATTGGACAACATCCCTTAGGATGCTCATATTGGCAGATCTCACATCCACCATCATTTTCTGAATCCAAATCCACAACTGCATCAGAGATAATTATTTTCCCCTTACCCTTGTCATGTGCAGGGCTTGAATTTCTCCACTTTTTCTTGTTCTTGTCACTACTTCATTCCTCCTTAGACTCCTCTACAATCTTTAGGATAGTTTCAATTTTACTATTTAAGGAGCTCCATATGTCATCTACCTTAGCCGATACCTTCGTTGTTAGCTTTTGGAGCGGCAAGGTTTTTCTATTCACCAAATCTTTGAGTGGTGACTTATCCTCTTGATCGCAAAATCTCACTCCCTTCTTTCGAAGAGAGGGATCACAGTTATATTCTTCCATACTCTCTCTTTTTTTTAGCTCCCCTTCTTATTTGGCTACTTGTTCCAACAATCTATGAATCTCATGGGATCTAAGTTCTAATAGTCTCCCTTGGGCATAAGTCCCAAGGGTTCTCCTAGTTTCATACCTTAGCCCATCTACGAGATGGCGGAGTTGATCCTGCTATGCGTAACCATGGCCCGGGCAATGATGTAACAATGCATAGTAGCAGCCCATGGCAGCATCCAAGGGTTTATGAGTACCTTTTTTCCATCCTTGGATATGCTTAAGCAAATTAGACACTCTGGAGTACATTTAATATTTATCATTGAAGAGTTCTAACATCGTACTCCACCTCCTAATGGTCTCCGGTTCTAAGAACCTGTACCAACTCTCTGCTTCCTTGATGAGTGTCTTGGGAAACAACTTTAGTTTTTGCCACTTGTTTTCTATGTTTTGCAAGGCGTAGGCATCATGGAATTCCTATAAATGATTTTGCGGCTCCGCATTATATTCCCCTTCGAAGCGTGGGCTATTGTTCATGTCTAAGCACTTGATCCAACTATCTTTTAAATGCCTTGTTGGGATTCTCACTGCCTCCGTTATATTTAGCATGCTTCGGGTGGCAAGTAGGGGTTCTTCATGATCATCTCTTTCACGAAATCTATGATGTCTACTTGTTCCCTACTTTCCCTTCGTTCATGCCTAGACTCTCTAGACTGCCCTCGTCCTCTCTCTCGACTCTCTCGTCGAGGTCTCTCATTTTGCTTACCTTTATCCTCTCCGTTATGCTCTCTATGATTGCACCCTGATGTGGAAGGAGAGGGTGAATGATGTGAGGAAGGGGAAGAAGAAGAAGAACCATCACCATGATGATGTTTCTCGCCTTCTCTTCTGTGGCTTCAGCCTCGATCGTGATGACGATCTAAGTGCCCGTCCTTATCATGTGTTGTTGTTCCCTCAGTGAACAACAGGTGTTCATGGGGATCAGAACCAGGGTTGTGTATCATGGAGCGTAGGTTCTGATACCCCACCTCCTCATCATCATTAGGAGGGGGAACATCTTTCAATAGGGAACCCGTTGTAAGTGGTTCACCATCTTCAATTTCACTTAGGACGTGAGGGACCTCTTTGCCCTTCAATAGTGTATGTTGGCTCTCCTTCCTTGAGTTCCTCATACATTGTGCAGGTTTGGGATGGTAATCCCTCATGTTAAAATCTACCGCAACGTATTCAGCATAGAGCTGAGTCATGCCAATCTGTGCCAAGGCACGGAGGAGCATGTTGGGGACTGCACGATCTAGAGGTAACACTATGTTACCTTGCAAGTCTCTCCAGCACATCTGTTCATCCTAATGGAGGATAAAAGTAAAATTGGATATATACTCATCGAGATGAGTATATACCACCCTATATTGTTGAGGAATTGGCTGATTTTGGTTATGTGTTTTAGATTGCCGACTGTTTCTTGTATGCTCCCTAGGTGGTGTAATGCTCTTGTGAGAAGAAGAAGAAGACATGATTTCTTATCGATGTGCTAATTAACTATTATATAATTTTTCATTTAATTAACCCTAAGGTTTTTTTAAGCTCCCAATGATGTGAGTGATTTCCTATGTTCTACTTAGCGCACAAACACTTAGTCCCTGGCAACGGTGCCAATGATGAGTGGCGAGGTACCCCTACACTCAACCATACAAATACGAGCGTAACACACACAATCCAGTCAAACTCCGCAGACTAAGTGCCTACACACCTCATGGAACACTTAAGGTTAATTATTTGTTGTCTTCCCAAACTTACTTGTAGTTGTCACGGTGTATGGTTAAGTAAGTCCGAGGTATATGATTTTTATGTCTTTTCTAGTTTCATCTCCTATGATGATAAGATGAAGGGTAAAGAGACTAATTGACTAACTTTAACTAACTAACTAAGCCTTAATTAACCTAGCATCAGCATTTTTTTCCACTTACCGTTCACACCCTAAACTGATGCAACCTTGGTTACCAAACGCTAATCATTGCTGGGATCACCAAGCGTAACGCATGTGCTCGAAGCGGTCGTACTGAGGCACTTAACTAGGAGAGAAGGGTTGAGAGAGATTTAATAACTAATAAAGCAAGTAAATGATAAACAATAAATAACATTAAATAAAATCCTATTTAGCCTATTCCATGCACTGTAAGGTTTATCCAAGAAGTTCGTCTTTATTGTCGTACACAAACTTGTGTTCAGGTACAATGTCTGCTCGAATAAAGATCCGTTCACTTTGGAGTTTCTACTACAGGCACATGAAAAATATTCTATCTCTGGAGAGGTCAAACTACCAAAGTTTCACTATGGTCTAGGCCTAGAATGCAAAACAAGGGAGAGCCGCCACTTATTTATAGACTTGGCGGCGCACCGCGATATCGTAGGGGACTACGCGATATTGCGGCCCATGCGATATCGTGTCCCATTAGATGTCATAACTATGCTAGGTACATGCATTTATATAGGAAAAGATAGAAACTGCATCAATGCATCACAACATGATTGAACAATTTATCTTGCATCATACTCTCACAACTAACTAAAAACTTATCCTAAGTTTATAAAAGTAGGACCAAGTTAATTACAAAATTGGGGGAGTATGGGATTGATTAACTGATAAAAAAATTGACTAACTAACTAACTAGAACATGAGTGTCATATTATAACAAAAACATTTAAGTGATTAGACTCAATAAAACTTGGATACATTACAAAATTTTAACTAGTCATTATGTACAAAATTGGCCCAACATAGATGCTCTAGGTGGTGCCAAGAGGTTATGGCTTTTGTAGCTCTAGCAATTACTCCTCCTACCTTGGTTTTATTGGTGGTCTTGGCTACCTCGCTATTATTGTTGCTACTTTTGGAAGTTGAAAGGAATCTAATAATACTTTTGTCTTCACTTCCCTACTTCTAGGATACTTGATGGTCTAGGTAGCATTGGTTAGATTAGACGGTGTTGGCACATTCCAAGAATAAGAAAAAGTAGGGAATAGGTCCTTGGTTTTGATGAACCAAGCTACTAATTTCTTACATTCAATGTTGAACACTCACATGGTGTTTTGTAGATCCTAGTGATTTATGATCCTCTTAGCTAAGTTCTATTCAATAGCTCTTCGATCTTCAAATTTTTCACTAAGAACTTCAACCTCTAAATTAGCCACTTCAATCTTTTACTTAGTCTCCTTGTGGAGCTTAAAATTAGCCTCATATAAAAGGTATGAGGTGGCTACTTGATTCTTCAATTTTAATTTCAACCATCCAACAATCAACATATCTAGATTTATGTATCAAAGGTTAGTGAGCTCCATATATTCAGTCATCTCCTTAATTTGTAGCTCATTCATGTAGATCTTCGATTGATTATACACATTCAGCCCATCAAAGATGAGTTGCTATGTATCTTCTCATTACTAGAGTTTTTGAAGGGCATCATGCTTTTTTACTTAGCAATTATATCTTTTTTTCATTCACCTCCTTAAGCATGCCCACCTGCTCCCTGTAATGATTTTTCACTTTTTCATATTTTAGGATCTCATTCTTTCAAGTGGATCTCAATGGCTAACTTTTATCTAATGGCATATATCTCCTCCATTGAGAGATTTTAATTTTCAGCTACCAACCTTCTAATATCCTAGTTTACCCTGGCAAGTTACTCTTATTAATGCTTAAGGTATTCCTCCATTTGTTCTTTCTACTTTTCTACCTTAAGTAATCACCAATTTTCTTTAGCCAATTGCTTGTTTTCTTAGTGCACCTAAATGAGATCATTATTTGTGCTATATAGCATTATATCTAATAATGTTGCATCCAATATGGCCTTTTCTTTCTCTCCTTGCTTCATCTCTCTTGAAGCTTCTAGAAGGCTTCATCCCATGTCAATTCTAGTTGAAGAATTCTTGGATCAAATAAAAGGGCTTTGATTTCTACAACATTGACTTCCAATAATTTATTAATATTGGTAGTCTCTTTTAGCTATTCTTGTGCTATTAGGAGCTTATCTCTTATTTTTACTAACTGTGATTGAGTAGTTCATCTTCTGAGATATCGAATGTCTCCAAAATTGGTTATCATGTATCCACTAGTCTCTCTAACACCTCTTCCTATTGGGCTACAATCATTATCTTGAATCTAGTTTCTATAGATACTTGGATGTCTACCATAATAGTAATGTTGGTCATAAGTTCTATAAGAACTTTTATTTCTTCTCTAATTTTGTCTACCATCATCTCTATTATTGTCTCCTACCCCTTATGTGACATGATAATTAGTGTGACACCTTCCCCTTCTTCTAATACCATAGAAGAAAATGTCGTATTACCCTAAATTTCAAGAACTTTTTTAGGTGATAGGGATACCATAACCTCCCTTGTAGCAACGTTAACATGAATAGTGGCTTGGTTCCTTTGTGTAAAGAATACATTTCCCAAATCATCTGATGGCTAGCTAATGGTCCTTGTAACTTCATTAATATGGCTCATGGCCAAGCACTAAGCAGACAACTCACCACCACCAAATGCTTTTCATTATTGCTACTATTTTAATTGCCTTAGGGACTCCTCCATGCCTATAGTATCCTTAGCTGGTGATGATGGTGGTGCCTCCTTTTGGAATTTGGAAGGCACCTTCTCTTTCATTATTTCCCACCATGATGTAGTAGGAGTCCTTCAGAGTATGTCATTGGTGTATCAGGAAATCCCTCCACTTTTGTAAAGTTTTCTAATTAAGTAAGGAAATGGAATTATGTTTCTACCTTTCTCATTTTCCTTGAATCTCTTTCAATCCCCATGAAGATTAGTTAAAGCAAGTTGATTGAAAATTTTTAGTTGAGAGCCACACACATCTTGGTAGAGAACATCGTGACCTTGTTAGGTTGTACCAATGAATTGAAGTGATACACTGATATCTTAGAGTATAGCTTATCTACCTTGGTTAGGGCATCATAATTTTTATAGTCAACTCCATAGTACCTTTGGGTCAATTCTTTCTATACTTCTACATCAGGTTAGGTAGATACCTCTACAAGCTTTGTCCCTTTGTTAGGCAATACCATGATCTTTACTATGGCATCCACCAAGTAAGAAATGATGATAACTTTAATCTTTATTAAAGCATCCCCTTAGTGATTATTCCAAAATTAATATGTTTCACCAAGACACCATTCCTCACTAATAGAAATAGCGAGCCAAAGTAGAAATATCTACAACTGTGTGCAAGCCTCCTCAGGTGAGAACTTTACGAATGATCCAAAGTTTGGCTCCTCGAGAATCATGCTCTTAACCTTCTTATCTTAGAGCTTCTCCAAGTAAGCCTATATGAGTATAATGTCAAGGCCTAGCTTGGGTCGAAGCACTTCATCTTACCTAGACTACCTTGTTTCTATGGTGAGAATCTATTGGACAAGAACCACCTGAAGCTCCTCCCTTGATGGTCCTATTGTGTGTGTAGCCTTTGCTAATAGTTCTGCTTAATGTTGTTAGTATTACTATCCTTAGCCTTGTCTTGAACACTTCTCCCTTGATTGTCATGGTTCACTTGCTTGAGAACCTCACTTTAGTATCATATACAATCACATAGATTATCATTGATTAGCCTCGTAGCATGAATACAAGTGTTGGTATCCTTCAATCGTGTGTTAATTAGCTTAATTAGGAAAAAATGTGTCTTTATTACTCCTAAGTAATCGCATTCTTATGGTTCCAAGGTCCAAGGATAGATAAGAATTATTAATTTTATTTATTTCTATATTATTTTTATTCCTTAGTTAAGTTTAACTACCTTAGCTATTCAACCATGGGATGTTGAAAATTTCTACATATTCTAGTATAGGTGTTCCCATAACATATAGCTCAATATTGGGAGCTCAAAAAATTAAAAATGAGTGAAATTAGTTGTGTAAAGGTTAGGATATTATGTGTGGAAGGCTCTGAGCTTAGAAAAATGTAAAAACTTCTCATGTGTTTGAAGCCAAATAGCAAGAGATTGGCAAACTATCATGTGTATATATAGGATTTTTATACTACATTAAGGATGTAGTGACAGGGATGCATTAATGTATCTAATTGTGTTAATGGGGATTCATCAATGTAGCATACACAAATTTTTCTTTTGAATTTCTACCCTATTGCTGCAAATTTTCAATTTTGAGACAATCTAGGAGTCAAATAAGAGTCATAAAAATGGCTTGGATAGGAGGAAAAAATTCATGAAGTTCAATTGAATGTTCATACATGTTTGAAAGCTTTCATGACATAAAAAGAGATTTGACACTTGACATTGATAAGAAGATAAAATGAAAAATGAGGAATGCAACTCAATGATTTGGGCATGTGAAGGTGGAGTATAAACTAAATGTCCAAACGTTATACAAGTATATCCTCCCTAAAGTAAGTTCATGCTCTTAATACCCTTGTAGAACAATTTCATAAGGTGTCCATAGGCACATTGGAAATTGAATATCGATCCATTCTACATGCCACATCCGCACAATAATTGCCTTTAGAATATTGCACTATACTAAACAAAATCATTAGACAAGCAATTCCATGTAGTAGTGAGGTGAATAATGGAATAATAAGGGATTGTAGAAAAAGAAATGTGAGATGCTTTACTATGTATGCAATAGGTCTTTGTATTGAATTTGATTAAAATAACCATCATACTTATCCATCCAGGTTTCAAACCAAGTCCATATCTTTTCTAGTGACATTGCATTACCTCATTCCAAACTTACAACCATAGAAACATCACAACTATATGAAAATATCATTACTTAAGAAAAGGAACAATGAACCATTTTTTATTAATTAATGACCTAAAAATTAAGTGTTTTTATGAAACTTGGCCATCGGTTAAAGGGGTGTCTTCAAGCATGGGTAAGATGTTTTTTGAGTTCCATAATCAATGTTAATCCCATCAGAGAAGTATCTTCAAGCATGGATAACATGTCTTTCCAGTGACATAATGAGACTAATACAAGAGGCCTTTGGAATTCCTTAAGGTAGCCTACCTTCAGGCATGAGTAACATGTCTTTCCAGTAGTACCCTAGCAAATAGTTTTCTTTTGTAAATTAATTAATTGGTAACTTGTGTTCCCCTTACTAGAGGACTACCTTCAAGTATGGGTAATATGTCTTTTCAGTGACATGGCAAGGCAACGCTTATTCAAGGACATGCTTCCATCAAAAGTAAAACATGAGTAATGACATAATACATGGAGTAGCAAGACCCATAAAGGAAGTACAAGGAATCAAAAAACCCCCTTGTTGCCACACCCTTTTCCATTCTCTCTTGGTCCTTCCCCCTTTTATCAAGGCATAAAGATAATAAGTTAATTTTAGTTTTAATGTAAGAAGAACTATATTGCTTTCATGATGAGCAACAATCCTTATTAATGCTAATGGAAAAATCAAAGTTAAATTAAACACTTGAAAAGAAAAATGACTCAGAAAGAAAAAGTATAAAAGAAAAATGAAAAAATAAAAAATTATAAGAAATAAAAAATGTATGAAGAATTGAAAAAATGGAAAGAAATTGTAAAACAAAAAGTTAAAAAATCATGCCTTCATAAGATGTTAGGCCAAATGGATATCTCCCTCACAACTAGATTAAATGGTGGAGATATAGAAAATGGAATGAGCTTGGCTATGGATTAAGGTATTAGTGGAGTTCTTGGCTACTAGAAAATCCTTAGAGAATGTTACTTGTTGCACGTTCTAAGTGAAACTAGAGATGGTGAACCACTTATAACTGGTTCGCTATCAAAAGATGTTCCCCCTCCTAACAATAGTGAGGAGGTGGGGTATCAGAACCTACGCTCCATGATACATAACCCTGGTTCTGATCCCCGTGAACACCAACTATTCATAGAGGGAACAACAACAAATGAAAAGGATGAGCACTTAGATCGTCAGCACGATCGGGGCCGAAGCCATAGAAGAGAAGGTAAGAAACATCGCCATAGCGATGGTTCTCCTTCTTCTTTACCTTCATCACATCACTCACCCTCTCCTTCCACATTAGGGCGCAATCATGAAGAGCATAATGGAGAGGATAAAAGTAAGAAAAATGAGAGACCTCGACGAGAGAGTCGAGAGAGAGGACAAGGGCATGAACTAAGGGAAAGTAGGGAACAACAAAGACATCATAGACGTCATGAAAGAGACGATCATGATGAACCCCTACTATCCACCCAAAGCATGCTAGACATAATGGAGGCAGTAAGAATCCCAACAAGGCATTTTAAAGATAGTCGAATCAAGCATTTAGACATGAACAACATCCCACGATTTGAAGGGGGATACAACGCGGATCCACAAAATCATTTATAGGCATTCCACGATGCCTGTGCCTTGCAAAACATAGAGAATGAGTGGCAGAAACTAAAGTTGTTTCCTAGGACACTCATCAAGGAAGTAGAGAGTTGGTACCAATCCTTAGAACCGAAAACCATTAGGAGGTGGAGTACGATATTAGAACTCTTCAACGATAAGTATCAAACGTACTCCAGAGTGTCTAACTTGCGTAAGCAGATCCAAGGATGGAAGCATGGTATTCATAAACCCTTGGATGCTACCATGGGCTGCTACTACGCATTGTTACATCATTCCCCAGGCCATGGTTACACACAGTGGGATCAACTTCGCCATATTGTAGATGGGCTAAGGTATGAAACTAGGAGAACCCTTGGGACTTATGCCCAAGGGAGATTATCAGAACTTAGATCCCATGAAGTTCACAGATTGTTGGAACAAGTAGCAAAAGAAGAAGGGGAGCTACAAAAAAGGGAAAGTGCGGAAGAATACAACCGTGATGCCTCTCTTCGAAAGAAGGGAGTGAGATTTTGCGATGAAGAGGATGAGTCACCAATTGAAGAGTTGGTGAACAAGAAAACCTTGCCACTTCAAAAGCTAACAACAGAAGTAGCGGCTAAGGTAGAAGAAGTATGGAGCTCCTTAGATAGTAAAATTGAAACTGTCCTAAATATTGTAGAGGAGTCTAAGGAGGAACGAAGTAGTGACAAGAACAAGAAAAAGCAGAGAGATGCAAGCCCTGCACGTGACAAGGGTAAAGGGAAAATTACTATCTCCGATGAGGTTGTGGAATCAGACATAGACGATGACGGTGGATGTGAGATCTGCTACTATGACCATCCTAAGGGATGTTGTCCAATCATCTCACATCTACAAGAGTCTGGGGTGTATGCACTTAACCCGAGACTCAACAAACGGCAGACACCCCGTAGGTTACCTTATCCCCAAGATAACCTAAGACAGTTCCACCAACCCTTAATGTATTATCCAAGTGGAACTCCACCACAACCCGTTGGATAACACCAGCAGTGGCAATACCCATAGTCATGGGGGATGCCACCGCTGAAACAACAATACCCCTACCAGCAGCCTGATCCATATGGTTACTACGTGCAGCAACCGATTTCTCCAAGTGACTCCATGGGTCACACAACTCCCCAATGTTACTACCAAGTTCAGGAGTACTTTAGAAGGACTCCTTCTCCTCCAAGAGATGCTCCATACCCATACGATCCTCCTCATCCGTTTGTACCTCTTCCACTGGTAGTTCCCGTAACACCTCCTACTCCAACAATGCAAGGGGAACTAGCTCCTCAACTGCAGCAACACCACACTACAAGAGCAGTAAACATTCAACCCACTGTTAGTTCTGACAACTGTAAAAAGAGAAGATCCTTCTTCAGAACCAGAAGCCTAGACAAGCTCTCACAACAACAAGGGGTTGAGTCTGTGCACACCTCTCCAACATATAAAGCTTCGGTGCTCCCTTCAGTCCAACAACAGACCTTAATGCATATGGTTATGTTAATGCATACCATAACTGACTAGATTAAGGTAGGCCACCTTCCCAGGAAATTATCTGACCTTGGAAGCCCCTTAATCTATCTCCAAGTCACCGAAAATAAACCACATAAGGCTTTTCTTGACTCAAGTTCCGGAGTCAACTTAATTTCATGAGAAATGTATCAAGCCTGGAACCTGCCCCAACTTAAGAAGAGCAACATTCAACTAGAGCTGGCAGACCAGTCCATCATCATTCCCTTGGGATTGGTGGAGGACATCGTTACCACTATGTGTGGTTAGTCTTACCCAACTAATTTCCTGGTGATTGAAGTTAACAATGACAAAGGGGACTTCCCAATTATAATGGGAAGGGCATGGCTGAGTACAGTAGACACATGCCTAGGAATTCATGATCTTTCCTTGGAAATTTCTAAGAAAAAGATTTATGGAAAGATCGAGAAGAGGAAAGTTCCATGCATCACATACAGTGATTCATCGGGTGATGACGTGGAGGAATGCACAACATCTCCTCCATGCAACAGGTGTGCCATTGAAACTTTGAAACAAAGATGCCGGTATGTAGCAACCACACAACAAGTAGTAGACACCCCATGGTTGACAGCTACTAGAAAGAGCAACTGACAAACATGCATGGAAAAAACTGAGGAAACAACCCATGCGAACAACAAAGGCATAGATACGTTGAAATATGAGCATCGCCAACTTCCACCCCTTAATCTAAGAACATCAATTAGGAGAAGTTGGGCACTTCTTAGAAATTCAAATAGGCACTCATTAGTTCGGATCTCTCCCTTTCCATTTAGTCATCGGGGAGATGGCCACCTATGCTAATCATTTGGGGCCCTCAGTTCTTTTTAAGTTTTTTTTTTACACGTTTTTGTTTTACAACCTTTTTGTTTTACAAGTTTTTGTTTTACACATTTTTGTTTTACACGTTTTTGTTTTACAAGTTTTTGTTTTCCACATTTTTGTTTTACACATTTTTGTTTTACAAATTTCTTTAACTTTTCTTGTTTTTGTTTTACAAATTTCTATAACTTTTCTTGTTTTTTTTTTTACAACATCATTATACTTTTCCATTTTGTATGTGTGCGTGTGCGTGTGATCCACCTTGTAAGTTTGTCACCCAATATCATGCAACACATAAGGGGCTGTACACCACCTTGTTCTTGGGATTCTATTCCATTCTACCTTTAAGTCAGTATGTTTCTTTTGATATGGTAGGCAATGAGATCACTTCATCCATCCATCCA
>MNCI01027685.1:341227-376841 GCA_015680685.1 Gnetum montanum
CAAGCATTGGTTATGGAACTCAAAATAAAAAGGTTCCCTCTAACTAAGGCCCTTCTTGCTTCCCATTCTCTCCTCACTTATTTCGTCAGAATGGTGGTGGCTCTTGGGTGAAGGCATTCTCGTTACTCAAGGGGATGGTTTGGCCTAATGCATTAATGTGAAGTCACTGGATGTGGTTTGAGGCCGAAGTTGGAATGAGACTTGCCAAGTCACATTAATCATGCAACACATAAGGGGCTGTACACCACCTTGTTCTTGGGATTCTATTCCATTCTATTCTCTCCATCCTTCTCTCCATTATTCACCTCATTGCTGGTTGTATCATTAGTGTATATATTTTGGTTGATGCATTATTTTCTTTTTGGTAAATTCTTGCGGTTAAGACTTTAACTCTTGTTCCAAATGACATTCCCTGAGCCTACGGACTCTTTGAATGTGGGTTTGTCAGGGCATTAAGGGCATGAACCTGCTTTGGGGAGGACCCATTGACATTCCTCTTTGGTGCACCAGTCAAATTCTTTCCCTTCAAAATTTTTGCAATTAGTTTTGTTTTGTTCATTTCCATCTTGACATCCATTTCATCGATGCCATAGTTGTCCCTTTTTATCTATCTTTCTTCCTCCTTTTCTTTTTCCATTCTAATGCTATCGGAGGTTCGCGATTAGTCATGGGGGTACGGAGCCTAATTTTTTCAATTTTTAATTTTCTCCTAGCCCCGATTTTGTTTGATTTTTTCCTAACCCCTACACCTTCGGTAGTCATCAATATTATATCTCTAGATCCGCAATCAGTCATACCACAACTTAGCCAATGGACTTACACTGAAGCAAGGTATTAATTACATGATGATTTATTTACCCTTGCTAATATAAGATTGTGTTGTATGTGCAGATGGCGATCATACAATAATGGATTGGATCTAAAGGGAACACTTGGAATGGAGTAGCGCTAAAGTAGCTATGCAAAGAGCAAGATCGATGGTGCGCGTACGGATGGACAACGAAAGGCTCAATCTTGGCATTGGCAGCAGATACACTTCTTTCTCTCTCTCTCTTTCTCAGTTGCCAACTGAGGCCTAATTTCAATGTAATAAGGTGTTCACTCTTGTTGTCATGAACACCAGTTTTGTCAAGTCTTGTAATGATGATCCGTTCACAAGTCATCCCATTAGTTCCATTCAGTCAATAATTCCATACCTTCCCAATATTTTGTAAGGAACTCAAGGATGAGTTTTCATTTAGTCATGGGGGTATGATGAGATGCGATATCACATGGGCCGCGATATTGCGTACACGATATCGCGTCGTCCCCTGCGATATCGCATACGCGATATCACGATACGCCGCAAAATCTATAAATAAGAGGCGACTCTCTCTTGTTTCCTCATCCTAGGCTAGACAGTAGGGAAACTCTGGCAAATTGATCACTCCAGAGATAGAATATTTTCCATGTGCCTGCAGTAGGAGTCCTAAAGTGAATGGATCTTTATTCAAGCAACATTGTACCTGAACACAAGTTTGTGTACGGCAATAAAGACGAACTTCCTGGATAAACCTTGCAGTGCATGGAATAGGCTAATTAGGATTTTATTTAATGTTATTTATTGTTTTCCATTTAATGCTTTATTAGACTTAAATCTTTCTCAACCCTTCTCTCCTAGTTAAGTGCCTCAGTATGACGGCTTCGAGCACGCGCGTTACACGTGGTGATCCCAGCAACGATTAGCATTTAGTAGCCACGGTTGCATCGATTCAAGGTATGCACGGTAAGTGGAAATGGATGCTGATGCTAGGTTAATTTAGACTTAGTTTATTAGTTAGATTTAGTTAGTTAATTTTTTCAACCCTTCACCTCACTAGCATAGGAGATAAACAGAAAAGACCATAAAAATTATATACCTCGGACTTACTTAACCATACTGTGACAAATACAAGTAAGTCTGGGAAGACAATGAATGATTAACCCTAAGTGTTCCATGAGGCGTGTAGGTACTTAGTCTGCGGAGTTCGACCGGATCGCATGTGCTACACTCATATTCGTATGGTTGAGTGTAGGGGTACCTCGCCACTCATCAGATATGATATTGTAGCTTATTAAACATAGATTTTATCATAACCCCACAACTAACTGGAAACTTATCCTTGCGTTAAAAGAAAAGGAGGATAGGGTTCCTTACAAAATTTGGAGGTATACTCAAACTTGACATGCATTGTGCTTCAAGTGGTGTTTTGCAAAATTGTCATGCATAACATGATGGACATCATTGACAATAAAACAAAAAAAATGACATAGCTTGGTTTAGTGTTTAAGTTCCTAGTGGTGGTGGCTCTTACATCAACTTCTTTCCTTTGTTATTGGGCTTTTGAAATTGGTAACGATTGATCTAGGTTCATGTACCATCCATGCAAATTTTGCAATGTTTGATGGGGGTAGGTGCTTTCCATGGGCATGGCAACTGTGGAAGCATCTTATTGGCTTTCACATACCAAGTCATGAACTACCTTCTCTCTTCTTCAAATGTCATGGCCCCCTTTTTGAATTCTTGATAGTCAATCATTTTGTGGGCTAGGTTTGCAGCTACAACATTCTAATCTTAATAGCTAGCTTTTACTACTTCAAGTTCAAAGTTTGCAATATGTACTTTTTGTTGGACATCTTTCCTATTTGAAAAATCTTTCTTATATAGTGCATAGACAATAACTACTTGTTGCTCTAGCTCATTTCTTGGTGTACTTGTTGTTAACATGGCTAGATTAGCATACTAAAGGTTTGCTAACCCCATGTACTCTATGAGAATCTTAATCTACAAATATTTATTTTTTATTTCAATCTAGTGAACATGGGCTAGGTTATCTAGAATTAGTTGCCAATTAGGTGTTTATACTGTTTGAGCTAATCTTGGCCTTATCCATTTGGATTTCTTTTTCTTTGATTTTCTTGTACATGCCCACTTGGTCTCTAAAGTGTTCTTTGAGTCGTTCGTGTTTTTTGGCCTTATTTTGCCACACATTAATTTAAATTACTCATTCTTGTTGAATCATGTGGACTTCTTTGATTAATAAGGTTTGATTTTATCTAGCCAATCTATTCATGTCTTGGTTGACTCTAATGGATTTTTCTCTTACTTGATGAATACTTTCTTTGAGAATATTTTTATGCTTTTTCAATGTCTCTCAACCTTGTATTCTTTGCAGCAATTCTTTTATTTTTTTTCTTCTAAGATAGTTATAGCTTTGGCATGTGCATATGCTTGTGCTTCTACCACCAATGTATTCCACATAGCTTTATCTATCTTCGTATCTACTTAAATATTCTATGCTATGAGTTGTCTCACTTATTATGTTCTAAATGTGTCTAACTACTTTGGGGTTATATGCTATGTAGGGTCTCTCCTTTCTACTTTTAAAGATGCTAACTCATCTTGTAACCTTTTCACTACATTTTTTGCATGCTCTACTCTTGTCTTTGCCATGACCAGCTTTTCCTTTATTGTAATCAAATCAAACTAAACTGTAGTAATATTGCTAGGGATATTGAAGAGATTTTGCATTACTTGTCTTATCTACAACAATTGATCAAGGATGTCTTTGTATTTGATGGGATGCAATATCGTGGTCTACCGCAATGTCTATAAATAAGAGGCGGCATTCCCTTGTTTCATCATCTAGATCTAGACCCTTTGCCAAATTATAGTAGTTTTACCATTCTAGGGTTAGAATAATTTCCATGTGCCCGCAGTAGGAGTCTTAAAGTGAATGAATCTTTATTCAAGCAAATTGTACTTGAGCACACATTTGTGTACGAAAATAAAGACGAACTTTCTAATAAACCTTGCAATACATGGACTAAGCTAAATAGGAATTAATTATTGTTAAATGTTTAAATGCTTTCCTAGTTAATTAATCTCTCTCTCAACCCTTGACTCTCCTAGTTAAGTGCATTCAGTACGACCGCTTCAAGCACGTGTGTAACTCTTGGTAACCTAGTAACAAGTAGTGTTTGGTAATCCCAGTAGTGTTGCACTAGTTCAGGGTGTGTACGACAAGTGGGAATGGATACTGGTGTTAGGACGATTAGAACCTAGTTAGTGAATAGTTAGCAAAAGTAGTCATTAAGTTCTTCTCACCTTTCCCTCTTAGCGTAAAGACATTAAAAAGATAAAAGATATAAAAGTCATATACCTCAAGCTTACTTGACCATACAACCTTGACAATACAAATAAGTTTGGGAAGACAGTGATTGATTAACCTTAAGTGTTCCATTAGGGTGTGTAAGCACTTAGTCCTTGGAGTTCGACCGGATCGCACGTGAGATGCTCGTATTCATATGGTTGAGTGTAGGGATACCTTGCCACTCATCAGTATTCTATTGGGGTCATGGACATACCAACTAGCATCTCTGGTTCTCATAATATTTGTCAATGATATAATGAAAATATTTAATGATTCCTTGATGTGATCTATGATTACTTCTGCTACCCCTACTATATCTTAATGTTGCATCATCACTACTATGGCTCCTTCTCTAGTACCTAGCATAACTTGGAAAGATGTAGCATTTCCTAAAATCTGTTGTGCCTAATTGTCATCCTCTCCTACCTATAGAGATACGTGACCACTCACAAGTCTTATTGATATTATAGGTCTTATGAAGTTATCTCTTACTTTATATAATGCATAACATTCCATTGTTCCCCAACTTATTATTTCTATGATCTGCTATAGATGGCTCATAAAAGGCTTGTAATCTTGTTGTGTAGGTGGAGCACTCTATCCATGTCTATTACCAATAGGTGTTAATCTAATGGAAAAATCCCTATTGTAATTGTGTACATGGATCATCGAAAAATCAACAAGCTATGACCAACCACAAATGGTAATCACAATGTCTTCTATAAGTCCTAAGAAAATGATGATAGACTGATCCACAAGCTCTAGATATTGCATTTCTTAAGAGGTGGTAGGTTTCAAGCTTTGTATATTTCTTGTGAAATCAGATTGACTTCATAATTGAGTCTACTAGTGCTTTGCACAATGCATTTCATTTGATTTGCAAGTGGTTTAGGGAACTTTCTAGATTAGTTATCTTCCTAGAAATATTTCTTGCATTTATCTAATCAGTAATTACATGGATTAGCATGACAGTTTATGCATTTAAGGAATGTTGGTTTAAAGACAACTCATGAAGTCTTTGGAAGATTGTTAGTATAGGATCCACAACCATGGATGCCTATGGAGGTTAAGATGAATTGGTTGGCCTGAAGAATGGGCATTTATGAGGCTTATGCTTAATGCTACTCAATTTTTCATCCATTTCAAGTTCATGACTCTTGTGTCATTTCACTATTGCAGCTATGGAGGAATTTTGTCTTGCATTAGTGGAGTAAGTGGCAAAGGCTTTAGAGTGTACAATTGAGGATGTTGATAAAGAGGAGGAGTGTAAGAACAAGTAGATTTAACTAAAGGAGTGGTTGATTTATGGTACTTAGAGGGATAATATTGATAAGTAAAAACATATATGGTAGAACCACTTGGCAATATAGGATGTTAGACATAATATCCATATGAATCAAGTTACCTATAAAGGTATTGATGCCTTGGTGATTGTATCCCTCATGATTGTGAATTTTTCCACTATTGGTAATACTTCTAAGGTTATGATGAAGCCCACTTGAATAGCATTATTGCTAGCAATAGGATTGTCAGTAGTTACCTTGAGGATAAGGCAATATCTTGGTAATAGTCTCTTCATGCATCCTTTTTCTTTCTTTTGTTCTTATTCTCAGTTCTTCATTTTTATTCTTTCTCCTCCATGATATTTAGTGTTGTTTGGAATTTTTTATCTATTAAGTCTCACATTCTATTAATCTTTGTTGACATTTCAATAATTGATTTTTGAATCAGCAAGGTTTTTCTTTGCACAACTTCTTCTAACAATGCTCCCTCATCTAGCTTATAAAGATAAAACTCCTTTTTACAAATAGAAGGCTTTCTATTATATTCCTCTACATTCTATATCTTCTTAAGTTTATCTTCCTATATTGTCACTTGATCAATTCATCTTTGGATCTAATGGAGTCTCATTTCTAATATTCTTCCTTAGCCATAGACTTTAAGAGTTTCTCTTGTCTTATTTTTTAGTCCATCTATGATGTAACATATGTGTTTCCTTTGAGAGAAGTAATGGCCTAAGCATCTATGAAGTAGAGAATAATACATGTCCAAGGCTACATGAAGGAATTCATGATTGCCTTATTTCCACCCCTAGATCTACTTTCTGAAGTTGGACACTTAGGAGTATGTTTGATATTGTTAAATAGCTTCAACATCGTACTCCACCTTCTTATAGACTCCAACTCTAAGAACTAGTACCAACTTTCAACTTTTTTAATGAGGATCCTTGGAAAGAGTTTTAACTTTTATCATTCATTCTCTATGTTGTATAGAGCATAGGTATCATGAAAGGCTTGTAAATGGTATTCTGAATCTACACTGAAGCCTTCATCAAACTTAAGGATGTTGTTCATATCCAACTATTTAATTCAAATATCCCTCTAATGCTTGATAAGAATATAGGCCACCTTCCTGATCTTAATCATACTCTTGGTAGAAAATAATGGTTTATCATAATCATCATGCTCTTCATCATCCCTATCATAATCATGCCTTCTTTGAAATTGCCTACTATGCCTTTGTTCATGTTGGTGTCTAACTTCTTACTCATGTCTACCATCTCTAATGTTATCCCTACAATGATCTCATTTATCATCTCCACCAAGTCTAAAATCATTACCTCTCCTACCTTGACCACATTCATCCTCGTCAAAGCTTGGCAATAAGAATGAAGAGGATGAAGATGAAAAACTATGAGAGTTATGTTAACTTATTATTCTTCCTTGATCCCTTTGATGCTCTCTAGGTTGTTTGTTAGAAGACTTTGGCCTTGAGGCAATCCTTATGTGGGATCTCATTCTTCCCTTACCTTGATTGCTTACTAAGGCTAAACATATCCATGGATGGTTTATGGCATTTTCATTACAAGGTGTAGGACTTTGATGATGAGATCAATCATATTAATCATTAGTATCCTCCTTCTTTAACTGTAATATCACTTGAATGATAGCTCCTTAGTCACTTCATGATGAGCCTTCATGAATTGATCCTTTCATAGTTAGAACTCAATGGGCTAGCAGGGTTTGGACATCTCATCAACCACCCTATAGTCTAGAGTAGCTATCTCAAGTTCCACCTTCATCAATGTTGTCATGAATATTAATGAAATGACATGATCAGATGATAATACAATGTTGCCTTTTCAATCCCTCCACTGTGGTTGTTCATATTGGTGAAGAATGAAAGTGAAATCTAGATATTATGAATCTAGATGCTAATAGACTACTTTCAGCTATTATGATCCATCATCTCTTATCTTAACAGTTTTATCATGTCCCCATGTTAAGTCATCAACAAATGGGGAATCTACCTTATGAGAAGAAAACATCTTCTGATTAATAAGTGTGCTTAGAATAAAATGATATTATTTCTAAATGAGAAATCATTTTGGCTATAACAATGATTCTTAAATGACTCTAACTATCTAAACCACTGGCACTAGTCCCCAACAATAATGCTAATGATAAGCCAGAGTAGATCCTATGTCCAACCATAAAGATCACAAATATTCATGTGTAAGCTAGTCAAATTTCATGGACTATGACTAGTTTCATTATTTAAATAGCTAAGTGTTAGATTGTTACTAAGTATCTTTCCAATCATTCTTCTAGGGGCTTAGTTCATATGGTTAAGTATGATTAAGACATATGATTTAAATGTTATTAGAATGTTAATATTAAAATTTTAATATTTTAAACTATTTAGTCTAACTATAGGAAATAAGTCTAATATAGCCTATGCATGAAGCATCTGTTCCAAACTCATTGTATACATCTTAAACATACATCAACAAAGTTGGGTTACGAAGTGCCCATTGTTGGGTATACCAAGTGGTGCACTGTTGGGATTACCAAATGTTAACATTTTTATTCTTGAAGCTAGTCATACTCATGCAATATAATTAATTATGATGAATTTTAAATAATTAACTAAGTAGTTGAAATTAAAAGAATGATTAAAGTAAATTACAATTAAGAAAATATTAATTTAATGCCAAATGCTACAATGAAAAGAAATTAATCTTGATCTTTATTATTGCCATAAAAATGTGTTTAGGTATATTATCATTCGAAGAATATTTCGTACAATCCACTTAGTTCATGTTGTGGGCACTTAGTGACAAATTCTAACTATTACAAAAATAAACTATAAGAGTCTGGCTACACTAGTAATTGAATAGTGCTATAAATGTGATAGATGTACACATTTATATAAGCATTTATCATGCTTGCATCAATGCATAAGTGTTGATGAAGCAGAGCATGTGATAAAACCTTTTTTTCTCAAGCACGTTATCGTATCTATGATATCATAACTACAATATCATAGCTTCTATTATGTCATTGTTGATAAGATGTCTTGGGAGTTGTGCAGCCCTATAAATATCGACACTTGGTTACACTAATGACAACAAATTTCTTCACACCCTTAGTTAGACTCTTGCAGTTTGTTTCTATAGTTAGCAATAGAGAGTGAATGCCCACAATGTGGTGTTTAGCAATTCTTTGAAATCTTTATTCGAGTGAATTGTGCTTGGGAATGATTCATGTTCGACAATGAAGATTGAGATTTCTTTTCTTCACTATAGCATTCCCATAATTCCTTTGTTTTACTTAACTTAATCTTCCTATTTACTTTAGATTAGTACTTTACATTTTTTAGCACTTTACTTCACATACTTATTAGTGAAGTGGAATGAGTACGACTAGTTTCAAGCATTTAAGTGTAATTGTTTCATAACCCAGTAGTGGTTTTGCTTGATTTTCTCAATAGTGAACCCACTTGGTAATCCTAGTGACAATTACATGAGCCCAAGATGTGACCAACAAGCCAAGACATGATACTCATTGCTATAGGCTAGAATAGATTTACATTTCTATTATTACTTAGATTTAGAATTTAATACTCATTCCCATTATGTCTGGAACTATGAGTACTAAGAGCCTAACAACATCAACATATCATATGCCTCATCGAGAGTTAACCATACACTTGAACTTTACTAACTCAAAGTGGGAAGACAACAATCACGAACCTACTATCAACTTCTAGCATAATTCCATTATTCATCCACGAATTATGATCATGTTACACATGAACGCTCGTGACTTGTATGGTGGAGTGTTGGGATACCCTACCTCTCATCATTGGTACCATTACCAAAGATGTATCAATGTTTTCTTAGTAGTTGATCTTATAGAGTTTGTTGTATCATAAATCACAAAGTTTATCTTTCATATCTTTAAGTAATCCTTTAATACACACACACCTAAAGTGTCAAACATACAACATGGCTTTCATAATTACGGAAAAGTTATCACCTACTAAAGAGACATGAAAAAGAGTCATGAAAAAACACATGATGAAAAAGACTAAAGTGTGCCTATGCAAACTAGAATTTCATATGCTCATATAGATCCATATTATTCTGACTTTACATTTATCTTTAATTAGGATGAATAGTTGAGGTGGAGAGATTTGCAAGGCAATGTAGATTTGCCTCCTAAACATTCAACATCATCAATGTTATAGGCAACCTTAATGAGGTTGAACATGGGTCATGCACAAGAAGGGTATCATGTTACTAAACATATGACCAGGCCATATCAACCTATGGAAGCACAAGTCAGAAGGGATGCTACCATGGAGACAAGACATGAAAACAATAAAGCAAAGAAAGTAACTCACAATTTTGTTATAGAGGAAATCAATGATGATGCATTCCTAATGGAAAAACTCTACCACAATCATGAATCCCATTCACAAACACCTATCATTCATCCAAAGGAACCTATATGGATACAATTGCATTCAGCCCTTGTGGAAACACTAAGGAGAGATGTAGAAGACTCTAAACATAAGTGAAGCTCAAGGCCTAGAGCTTTCACAGAACCACCAGAGAATGAATCATAGAGTCATAAAAGGACAACTAGTTAACATCGTAATGCTAGCTGCTTCCTCTTTCTCCTCATGGTCATTAGCAAAATCTAATAAAAGGGAGCCAAGACATAAAGATTACAATAGGGAAAGACATAGGGATTATGAAATGCATGAATATCGTAGAAGGTATCCTGATGAAGAAGAGGATGAATATGAACAAAGACGAGACAAGATTGGATGTGAAGAGATAAAGCACTATCAGCACCGAAGGGAAAACCACTACAATAGAGCTTATGAACCTAGTGACCATGAAGAACCCCTATTAGCCACTCACATTATGATCAATATTAGGAAGCAGTGTATATTCCAACTAGGCATATAAGGGATAGTTGCATCAAGTGACCAAACATAAATAACATGCTTAAATTTGAAGGTGGATACAATGTAAGTCAACAACACCATCTTCAAGCATTCCATGATGTCTATGCCCTTCAAAGTATTGAAAATAATTGGCACAAACTAAAGTTTTTCCCATAACACTCATCAAGGAGGTAGAGAGCTAGTATAGATTCTTAGAACCAGAATCTATTCAAAGATGGAGTACTGTGCTTGATCTTTTTAATGATAAGTATCAAACTTACTCAAAAGTGTTAAATTTAAGAAAAAATCCAAGGATGGAAACAAGGGATACATGATATCTCAAGAAACATACAAAACATGGAACCTATCAGCTTTAAAGAAGTGCAACATAAGACTAAAGCTTGTAAACTAATTAGTTACCATTCCTTTGAGACAAATAGAAGATGTGATGACCACTATCAATGAGTGGTCTCATTCAATAGATTTTCTTGTGATCAATGTGAAGAATGATGACAAGGAATTTTCTATCATTATGGAGAGACCATGGCTTAGTACAATTGATGCTAAGTTGGAAATGAGAAACTTATCTTTGAAAATTTCCAAGGAATATGAATAAGGAGCCATACATACACAACAAATTTCATGCATTACTTATGATAAAGAAGGGTGCAGTTGTGGATCGAAACTTCAAAATGTCAACGCGGTCCTTACATAACAAACGTGAGAAATAAGTGTATGTACAAGAAGAAACATTGGCCACTAAACCAAGAGACACCTAGTGGATGAAAACTGAGAGCATAAAACTGCCCAAAATATTTATGGAAACACCCAATTCACTTATTAACTCCTACCCCAAGAAAATGACCCAAACTAAGAACTTATAAAATGATATCTTAAATCATGATCATACATCAATAGATAGTGGGAATGGAGACTCAAAACTTGAATTTAAGAATAAACAAGAAAATATAGTTGGACCTTTTAAAATGGAAAGATCATCTAGCCCAATAGAATATGTATCTCTAAAACATCATAATTTGATTAGCATTAATGTCACATGGGATAATAAATGAAAATCTAAATCACTGAGGATAATAAATAAGAAACTCAGAGTGTATAACACTAGGGATCTAGGGTCCATTTTCCAAACACTCACCCATGAGTTCAGTCATGGGGGAGATGCCCTATCTTGATTTAGGAATTAATAAGTGATTTTTAACTTTTTTTTTGTTTTGTAAATTTTTTTACTTATAATTTTTATTATACTTTTTTCTTTTCTTATTACTTTCTCACATTCTTTGATATCTTTTCATTCATTTATACTTTTCCATTTTTTAATCATTTTCTATTCTTTGGTATCTTTTAAATTATTTCTCTATTTTTCCATTCTTATCATTTTTTCTATGATTTTTCATTAGTTGTCTTATACATAGTTTTGTTCATTCTCTAATAAAGTGCAAAGGAATAAAGCAAGATGTAGTCTTAATAATGTGAAGATTACCTGATGAGCGGCTAGGTACCCCTACGCCCAACTATACGAATACGAGCGTTCACGCACGATCTGGTCAAACTCCATGGACAGGCTAGTTGTGGTATCTAGATAGTTACACGTTGATCGTAGTTCGCTGTCTTCCCACCTGGACTAGTATTTTCTTTGTCACGTATGGTTTAGTCCAGAGTGAGGCGTATGATGTGATCCTAAATTAGTGCTACTCCTAGAGACAATGGAAAATAATCTTGATTAACTAATGAGTAATAGGAAATGAGTCTAAGCTAGCCTAAGTGCGATGAGCATCCGTTCATTAATCATCCATACACATCTTGGACCTCGTGCACGACTACTACTGGGGTTACCAAGCATAGATCCTAGGTACGCTGCTGGGTTACCAAGTAGTCACACTTAAATGCTCGTGATTAAGTCNCGGGCATGCACTGGGAAAATAATCTAACTTCTACGAAAACAAAATGTAAGGGCTTCGCTACAACTAACTAGAAAGGTCCTAAATGAGGGGGAAGGCCCTCTTATTTATAGGCTAGGATAGGCGGCTACATAAACAGGGCCACGTCGACGTAGGAAGGCTGCGTTGATGGGGCCGCATCAACGCGGCAGCGTATATGAGACCCCGTATATGTAGCCTAGTCGACGCATCAACTATATAGCACTTCATCATTACCCTATGTTATCAAATCATGAAGGAATAATTCTATATACAATGAGACCACATCATCCATCTATTCATTTCGAATAATAAAAGGTTCTTACCATGGCTTTAATGATATTCTTTCCATAACAAAACTAAAATAAACTTATGATCATTATGCTTGGATAGAAAAGCGAAGAATCAAGTGGAAGCGAAAAGGGTGTGACATGAAAGGGATTTGTGGATCCTCTTGGGCTACTACTATGAGTCTAATCTTGTTGTTAAGAGTGTATTTTTTTTATTTCTAACAAAAAATGGAAGTATGAGTATAATAAGTGCTACCTTACCATGTCACTAGAAAGACATGTTACCCATGCCTAAAGGTAGTCCTCTGGTGAGGTCAACACAATAAAAATAAATAAATGCACAATATAAAAATTTTGGGGATTCCACTAGATAGACATGTTACCTATGCCTAAAGGTAGATGGCTTCTCAGAAATCACAAGAATAAGTGCACAATTAATAAACTCTTTCCTTGAACTACATTGCTAAGTAGTAATGCTTCTTGCAGCAATTGTAGTTTTATGGTTGCTAGTCTTGGGGATGATACAATGCGATGTCACTAGAAAGTGGTATGGACTTGGTTTGGATCTTGGATGGAATAGCTAATGATTACTTTAACCACACATTACATACAAAGATTCATTATGCCTATGGTAAGACAACTCAAATGATCTTGGAGTATGCAAGCAAGTGAGGATCTTGGACTACACAAATGATATTCCAAAAAAAGCCCACAATGCGTCCTACCTAGAGGTGTCAAAGCCATTGTCACCCAAGAAGGAACAGCTAGAAAAACCAACAGGCATTGAGGAACTGTTAAGTTTTACATCCACCGGTAACATTTCAATTACTAGACAATAGTAACAAGCAAGACCCAATGGATCAATACCTACTAGTGATAGGCCTCAACAATAAGCTCCACCGTCATCATAAGATTATTGACCTTCAATGAGTCATCTACAACAAATTGCAAACATTATCAATTAGAGAGCAAGAGAGGGTTCCAATTTGTACAAAGTAAAAGATAACTCCATAAGACCTACATTATCCATAAGACCTACTAGTGGGCAAGTATCTCTACAAGTAGAAGGGGATGATGACTGGGCATAACAAATATTAGGAAATGCTACATCCTTCTAAGTAATGTTAGAAACTGGTAAATGTGCCATAGTTGTGATCATGCAACACCAAGATACAATAGGAGTAACAGAGGTTATAACTAATCACATCAAAGAATCTTTCAATGTTTCCACTGTGTTACTGACTGATGTTTCAGGAGCCAAAGACACTCAAATGCTAGCTAAAACATTCATGATACCAACAAAGCATGAAGATGTCCTTGACAGACTACTATAGACAAGCCATGTTATGCAAAATCTCTTTGATATCCCTAGTGATATCACTACAGTGTAGTTTGATCTTATAACCACTAAAGGAAAGCTAGTCATGGCAAAAATAAGGGAAGAACATGCTATGAATGAGATGTAGAGGCTATAAGCTGAATTAATAGCTCTAAGAGTGGAAAAGAAAGATCCTGCACAATTTGTAGCCCTAGACTAGTTGGAATAATTCAAAAGAGATTAGGTCAAACAACTGATTGCAAGTAACATACAAGTTGACATGGAAAGAGAAAAGGCTATGTGGAACGCATTAGTGGCTAAAGCCCAAACATACGCATATGCCAAAACCATCACTTCCCTGGAAGAGAAGAACAAGAAGCTTACTGCAAATAACACAAGGTTAATGGATATTGAGAAGTGGAAGAACATTCTCAAAGAAAGTATTCATCAATTATGAGAATAATTAATCTATGTCAACCAATATATGAATAAACTAGCTCGAGAAAACAAAACATTATCAATGGAAGAGGTATGCGCAATTTACCAAAAGTCTGTAATTAAAATAAGCACATGGTAAAATGAGGCCAAGAAACATGAGAAGCTTAAAGAACACTTTAGGAACCATGTGGGCATGTACAAAAAAATCAATGAGAAGGAAATCTAGATGGCAAAGGCCAAGATCAATTCCATCACTATATAGACACCAAATTAGCAGTCCATTCTAGACAGCCTTTCCCATGTTCACTAGGCTGAAATAAAAAACAAAGACCTACAAATCAAGGATTTAATTGAGTACATGGGATTAGCCAACCTTCAATATGCTAAGTTAGCTATGTTAACAACAGGGTGACCATGCAATGAGCTTGAGCAATAGGTAGCAGTAGTATATGCACTGTATGAAAAAGAGTTCGTAGATCGAAAGAATGCACTACAAAAATTACATGTGGCAAACATTAAGCTTGAAATTGTCAAAGCCAACTACCAAGGACAAAAAGATGTTTTAGCAAACTTGGCACATCCAATGTCTAATTATCAAGAATTAAGAAAGGTGGCCATAGCATTCGAAGAAGAAAGAAGATAATTTGTGACATGATATGTCAAAGCAAACAAGATTTTCCTACAACTACCATGCCCATTGGATGTACCAACTCCATCAAACATTGTACAATCTACATGGATTATACATGACCTTAGGATAGAAGAGGAAAAACTTCAGGCACTCTTGAACAAATATTAATGCTAGAAGCTTGATGATAAGGGAAATAAGTTGATGGAGGAGCCTCCACCACTAAGAACTTGAGCTTACATTGAGCTACTTTATTTTATTTTGTTTTGTTTTCTCATGTTATTGTTGAATGTGTCCATCATGCTTTGCATGATAATTTTGTAAAAACACCACTTGAGCCACAATGCAACATTTAGAGTCATGTATATAGTTAGTCATGTCAAGTTTAAGTCTACCTCCTAATTTTGTAAGCGACTCTATCCTCATTTTGTTTTAACTCAAGGATGAGTTTTTAATCAATCATGGGAGTATGATAAAACCATTTTTTTCTCAACCATGCTATCATATCTATGATATCGTATCAAGGATATCATAGCTCATGATACGTCATCATTGATATGATGTCTTGGAAGCTGTGTGACCCTATAAATACCAACACTTGATCACACTAACAACAAAAAATTTCATTACACCCTTAGTTAGACTATTGTAGTTTGTTTCCATAGTTAGTGATAGAGAGTGAATGCCTGTAGTGTGGTGTTTAGCAATTATCCAAAATATTTATTTAAGTGAATTATGCTTGGGCATGATTCATGTTCAACAATAAAGATCGAGATTGCTTTTCATCATTGTAGCATTTCCTTAGTTCTTTTGTTTTACTTAGCTTAATCTTCCTATTTACGTTAGGTTGACACTCTACATTTTTAAGTACTTTACTTTACATACTTATTAATGAAGTGGAATGAGTACAACTAGTTTCGAATGTTTAAGTGTAATTGTTTGGTAACCCAATAGTGGTTTCGCTTAATTGACTTAGTAGTGAACCCACTTGGTAATCATAGTGACAATTACATGAGCCCAAGACGTGACTAGCAAACTAGGACTAGATACTCATCGTTATAGGCTAGAATAGATTTACATTCCTGTTATTACTTAGATTTAGAATTTAATATGCATTATCATTATGTCTACAACTAGGAGTACTAAGAGCCTAACAACATCAACATATCATATGCCTCACTAAGAGTTAACCATACACTTGAACTTCACTAACTCAAAGTGGGAAGACAATGATCACGAACCTATTATCAACTTCTAGCATACTTTCATTGTTCATCCATGGATCATGATTAGGTTGCGTGTGAATGCTTGTGACTTGTATAGTGGAGTGTTGGGATACCCTACCTCTCATCAACATGTGTCAACACAACCTATCAAAAAATGAGACTCATCAACCTTAGATTAAACATTCAAGATGAAAATGGCCGTTCACCCTGAGAGTTCCTTAGCCTTTGTATGTTCAAGGTAAGATGTCCAACCTAGAGGGTGGACATCCAACTTGAATTAGATGATATTAGATAACCCATCCTTTATCTCCTTGTTATAAAAATTGTGCACAATCTATCCTTTATCTCCCTACAATTAGAAATTATGCATATAGTATTATGTATTCCTCTCATCATCATCTTAGCCCTATTAAACAAAATTAGGTTAGCTACATGAGTTCATTTTCATTATTCACCTCTATGAAGTGCTAGATCTTTATTTATTTATAGTTTTTGTATATCATCTTTGATTGTTTTTTCCCATGTCTTCTTTTATCTTCCTTTCAATAGCTTTCCTGGGATAGTGATGTGGCAAACTTTATTTATAGGCTCATTGTCTTATCTTCTTTACACATGTTCAAACCATCTAAGACACCATTCTTTTAACTTATTTGAAATAGAAGTCACTCTAAGTCTAAATTGTGATAAACTATGTGATATTCATCTTTCATCCATTGTTATGAGAAATTGTTAGAACCTCATCATTTATTTTTAGTGATCAAACCCTTCATACCATGTGAGATCCTTGGGAATTGCTTCTTTATGGCTAAGCTCTACTATACCTATGTACCAAAACTATCATTATGATACTTTATTATGTGCACATGGTGTTGATCGATTTAATGGTTTATTTAGTAAAATTTTGGATTGTAGCTGATTGAGTTACTACTAATTTCCACCATCATTGTACCAATGATACATATTTGTAAACAAGATATCAAGCACTAGTTAGTGATCTTATTCCATAGCCACTAGTGGTAATAATTCTAAAGCTACTCCACCCATAAAAGAAGGAGATTATAGTGATGATGAAAGAGTTCATGGAAGACAAAGTCATTTGTAGCCCATGGGAGATAGAGATCCAATATAATATTGGCATCTCTTTTAATTCTTTAGTCCTCCAAAGATTTATATTTATATTTTGTTAGGGTTTGGTATCATTAGTTATATTGTATCTACTTTTTAAGGAAAACTAGTATTCAAGTATCTAGAAATGGTTTATGCTATGATAAGTATAAAGGTTAAGAATACATCTACAAGGCATCCCCCTAGAAGGTGGAATTTCTTCAATCTTGCTAAACCTATATCTAAACAACTTGGATTAGTAGCTTTGAGGATATTGAAACCTTATATATGCAACTGGCATAGTTTTTGAATTAGGTAGAAATAATACAACCCTTATCAAAGAAAAGCTACTTACCTTTTGATACTGGGCATGGGTTGTGGACATAGTTATGTTGATTATCTAACTATGGAAATCTATTCACAACTCATCCCTCTACCCTACAATGCAAAAGAACTAACACAAATGGAATATCCCACCATTAAAAGAAAAAACAAAGAAGGGAGCATCTTGAGAGAGAGAGAGAGAGAGAGAGAGAGAGAGTATAGATGTTTCAAATACTTGATTTTGACCTAGAGAGAGGGAGAGGGATGGCCTTTAGAGCTCAAGTCATTTTTTTTCAATGACTATAAGTACACCCCAAGACATATAGCCAATAGAGACGTATAGAAGAATATATTGATGCCTTGAGCATGGTTCAAATTAGCAGCCTCTTGGCAAACAAGATAATGACCTAATTACTCAAGTAGCCTATTGATGAGTGGCAAGGTACCCCTACACTCAACCATACGAATATGAGCGTGCACGCGCGATCCGGTCGAACTCCGCAGACTAAATGCCTTAACACCACAAGAAACACTTGGGGTTAATCGTTCGTTGTCTTCCCAGGCTTGCTTGTAAGTGTCACGGTGTATGGTTAAGCAAGTCTGAGGTATGTGATTTTTTTGGTATTTTTCGGTTTATCTTCTATGCTATGGGAGNATGTTTCAAATACTTGATTTTGACCTAGAGAGAGGGAGAGGGATGGTCTTTAGAGCTCAAGTCATTTTTTTTCAATGACTATAAGTACATCCCAAGGCATATAGCCAATAGAGACTTATAGAAGAATATATTGATGCCTTGAGCATGGTTCAAACTAGTAGCCTCTTGGCAAACAAGATAATGACCTAATTACTCAAGTAGCCTATCATACTATAAATACGCCCCTAAACATGTAGCAAATATAATACTTTAAAATAACTATAAAGAAAGGTGTAATATTGTCTCAAGTGTAATTTGAATTAGCAACATCTTGTTTTACAAAATAATAGGCTAACTACTAGTAACTTACAACTTGCTATTTGAAATTGTTTGACTATATGTATCATAGGACATACCCAACAGTATACTTCACTAGAACTTATGTAAATTAAATATTTTTTTAAGTGTAACTCAGAGCTCTAATCTCTTAATTACAAAATTGTTATAAATATGTTCCATAACACATGGGAGTAGGTGAAAAACTTGTTTCAAACCAATAAGGAATGATCATGATGGTGATGAATGTTTTGCTTTCTAGAATCAATGCTCAAATTAAATGGTGAAATTGATAAAGATATAGGAAATGGATTTGGGGTAGATGGTTCAAAATGAAGATAGGCTATTGGTGTTACATGTGATAAAAAAAATCTAATAAATGTAATGGCTATCTTACATACTGTTGAATATTAGGCTATACAAAAGAAGCATGAACAACAATATTACAAGAAGATATGAATTGAGCAATGTAGACATTAGAGAAATACTTGGAATGACTTTTATATTAAATAAGCTACAATAATGACATCTTAGATAGGTAGAGAAGTAAATCTATTACAAAGGGTTGCTACATCCTTGTAAAGTTAGCATAAAGAATGTCAAGAGATACATGGAAAAAATGATTGAAAATAATTACAAATAGACAAAAATTTAGCTCTTGACAAAGATGAATGGTAAAAGAGAACTTATCTACCTAACCTCAATGAAAATAATGATGAATAAACCTTTTTAAAGAAGATAATTGCAAGATGTTATTTTGGTAACCATAAAGACTCCAAGGAGATGTAAGTTTGGCCTTTCATGGAAGCGAAGCAATTCAACCTTCAAGTTTACACTTAAAATGAAACTTAAACATACCCCTTAAAGCTTGCTAGGTAATAAACCTGCTCATTGAAGTATCGTCTTTGGAATGAGTCATGGAAGGAACCATCCTTGTTTATAGGCGAGGCATGCCTTGACACGTGGAAGCAACCATCTTTATTCACTGTTTGACATCGCTTGACACATGGTGAATTACGTCAGCCGTAACGTGGCTCCAATTTAACAAATACGGCGATTGGGTCTTTAAGTGGTTTAAGACTACCAAAAACATGCAACAACCTCCATAATCCTTCCAACTTCATAATTTCCGGGCTCCATGATTGATCCTTGAAGATAACGGCCCACAACCTTGAATTCTCAGTAAATGCTTCCAAAAGTTCTCAAATATATTAAATTCCCATCCACTAAAGGCCGAGAAAATTGTCGCTCCTACCGAACCCAAAAGAGCACCAAATCTCTCCCCCGAACAACCAAATTCCGCCCCCTTCAATCCGGTTGCGGTGGGCCCACCTCGGATAGAAACGAGAACCGTCGGTGGGCCCACAGGGTAAGTTTAAAAAACACAAACACGAAACAAAAACAGAAAATGAGAAACACTAAACTAAAAGAAAACCAAGCCTAAACGATAAGCTAACCCATCATTAAAAAAGGAAATTAAAGGAAAGGGAAAAAGAAAAAAAAAATCAAACGCCTTGACGAAACTGCCTCCTCACCTTACCGAAATCACGAGACGTGTAAGCGATACGCAAAGTTCCCTTTCGCTTGGCCTCTGTTTTTTCGGAGCCGGCCGGCCGTACGTGGGGCCCGCCAGCGCGTCGGTACGCGCCGACGTGGCGCGCAGCGAGTCGCGTCTTATCCTCTTCCTCGATTCCCGGGCCCACCGGTCGCTGCGGAAACACGCAACCCGGCGGGCCCCACGCGCTGGCCGCATCCGACGTGGCAGCATGCCGAGTCAGCGATATGGGGCGGTGCCCAGGCTGGGGACCGTGGCTCGCTTATGTAGTAGAAGAAGAAGAAGGAGGAGAAGGAGAAGAGCGGGGGTGTCGAAGATATTTGCAGGGACCGCCGGGGGTTTTGTCTGCGAGCGCCGAAGAAGGTCCGATAATGGCGTTTTTTCGATGATTGCTTCGTCGTTTTTCATGTTTGTTGTGCGTTTCAGAGATTTTTCGTTCCTTGTGTTTTGAATGAACGACGGAAGGAAGGAAGGAAGGAAGGAAGGAAGGAAGGAAGGAATGAATGAATGAAGGAATCCGTTTTTCGGAAGTGCGTTGAGGTTTTTGATACGGTGGTTGAAGAAGAAGGTGTTGTTTTCGGGAGCGGTGTCTGGTTTTGGTTTTTTTCGAGTGCGTTTTCGCGTGAATTGTGAATGAATGAACGGTGTGCGGCCGATTCTTCTGCGTTTGTGGCCGTTTCGGTTCCGGCGGCAATTTCTGGTGAATTTTCGTCATGCTTTTTTATGCTGCCGCGTTTTCACGCTTCTTGTGCTTTTGCGTCTGTCTTTGTCTATCTCTGTGTGCGGAGAGGCTGGAGATTAGTAGTTTGTTCATGATCGAGGTTGTGTTTTGTAGGCTTTGAGAGTGTCGTGTTTGTCTGTGATGCTGAAGGTCCTTGCCGTACAAAACGCGGTTCTTTTGGTGTCTTGTATGCGATTACTGCAAATACCTAAACGGTGTTCGTGTCGTACGGACGGTTTTGCAGGAGTTTCGTCTTTTGTTTTCTTTGACTAAAGCTTTTCTTGTGCCGGGCGCAGAGGAGCTCGTATAGTGGGATGAGTCTGCGCTTATTTGAGGTTCGAACTTCAGGCACTCTGGGGCGGGGTCAAGGGGACGGTCTTGAACAGGCACTTATTGAGCAATTTCGTTTACATGTTTGGAAAGTTACTGCTCTTGCGCTATGTTTTGTTGCTTTGATATGGCTTTGGAAGTTTTTTATCTACGGATTTTGGATTGCATTTTATAGAAAGGGGTGATCGCAAATTACAACTTTTGATATAAATGTGCGATTCCTTGTTTTATTTTTGGGATCGTGGAGTTTCTTCTTTGTGAGAACGCTGTCGAACATCTAATGTCATGGTCTTTCGAAAGTAAGGAATTGGCACCTTAGAAGATTTGTCGAACTTTTTAATCTCCTGAATAGCTTTATTTGCTAATGAAGTTCTCTTTTCGCCTGATAGAATAACAGGGTTTCTATCTTCAAAGGGGTTACTGCTTTGACATAATGAAAAAAGATTTAATTGTACTACGAAAATATCTTGATGACGGTCATCGTATTGGTTCCGTCTTCTTATCATAGTAATTACTTGCCGTCCTTTTTGGTTTTTGTCCACAGGCTAGTTCAGGCGATGGGCATTTTCTTCGTGTTCTCTATATGCTTGATTATTTTAAGTTCTAAAATGCACAAACTTTTCATGAAGTTTAAAATTGCGATACGAGCAGTTTCCCACTGGTAGTATTGACTTATTCAATGGTAATGTTGATATTTGCGGTATGGTATTGACTCATTAAACCTAAGTTCGTCATAATTTCCAACCTTATCATGACCTTTTAACTTTGTAATCTTCCGAGAAATCTAAATTGTCATATGTTTGAGAAAATGATCCGTTCGTCCTTTATTTTTTGATTTCGTTTGTGCTTTTTGTGGTACACAGTTTGGTTCTTAATTCTGCCATTGCATCCGGTAATTGATGAATTCATCTGCTGTTTTTGTTTTGGTCTGCAAATCCATGTTTTTAAGATGGTAAAAGCTTGAGCATCTTAGGAGGTAAGTCTTGAGTCATCTGAATTGCAAAATTTGCGTTTGGGTGAAATCTTTGAATTAGATCATGCTACATTAAAATCGGACGTTGTATATGGGGTTCAGGTGCCATGGTGGAGGAAGATGCCAACTTAAAACTTTACATTAAGAGAATGCTAGTATTAAGAAAAATTGTCTTCCCCAATCATGAAATTAGAAGACAAGCTAAATTTAATAGAGCATGGCTTTGGTAACGATTGTTCTGTTAGAAAATTTGCAATGTAAAACACGGAAAAAATAAAGCTTTTAATTCTATTTGGAGTAGACCAGAAAAAATCATGGCTAAGTATCTGTTAAAAGTTTTTACTTAAAGACAGGAAGGAAATGGCGATGGAACGTTGACCTTTCATGTGGGCTATATCAGACAAAGTGGGAATATATTGATTGAACCAGTTAACTGAATTAGATACAATGCATACTTTGGCTTATTGGTTGATTCATAGAACTTTTTCAATCATGCTTGTCCATTTGATTTTGTTAAAATTTCGAACTGTTTGTTTATGATTTGCTCCTGTGTTCTGTTTCATATATGACGTTTCCAATGCTGGTCTTAAGTGTATCGTAAACATGCACCCTTTTCTGATCACTCTGTTAATTTGTTCAGGTTTCTCTGTCATATACAAGTCGATGCATAAACTGGGATGTTCCCGTATGTGTTGATATTTTCTGCAAGGCGGAATCATGGATGTTTCATAGCGGTGGCAGACAATTTGTTTTTGTCAGCATGTAGATGTGGAAGTTGAGCAGATACTTTCTTGCATTTTTAAAATTAAGCTGGTGATTGTAGAGAGAAGAAATCTTTATTTTCGTTAGGAACATATATTCACTTTTGAATGGGTGGATCTTGCTCAAGGAAAAGAGATCAGCAAGATGCTGATGAAGATGACTATAGAGGTGTCCCTGGAAGGTCTGCTAGAAATTTCAGTTTTAAATGGCCAGTGAATCCATTTGTACGTTCAACATCTGACATTGGCAAGAAAAGTGGAAAGCCTCCTACGCTTTTGCAGCTTTCTATTCAGAACATATGTGAGGTATCATTCTCTATTGAGTTTTTCCCTCTCTTCTTTTTTCTTTTGGTTGGAATGATGTTAAGTTATGCGCGGTAAAATGAAATTCATTAGCTTTTAACTAGATGAGTTACAACTTTGGTTGCATCACAGGATTTGTCAAGTTACGAGTCCTTTGCTGCAATTCCTAGGGATTTAACGCAGCAGATTTTCAATGAACTCATTGCAGCCCACGTTTTGAGAAAAAGTTCTCTTCAAGCATTTTATGATTGTGCTCTTCAGGTAAGCATGACAGGGTAGAATTTACATTTTGGATTGTGCACATTGCAAAAACATTTTAATGTGTTGTGTCAACGTTGATAGGATGTTCTTCTTGGAGGATATACTGGAGTGGATGACACCTGGCTTGGAGTAATAGCGTCACAAGGATTATCTCTTCTTGCTGTTGATATCTCTGAATCACCTGTAACAGATTCTGGCCTTTCACTGTTGCAAGGATGCAGAAATTTGCAGATTTTGAATTGCAATTACTGCAGCAATATTTCAGATGATGGTTTGAACTTTCTAACAGGTATTTCCCTATTCGTAAAAATCGAAGTACAATTTCAGAGCAGAGCGTTACTGCATTGAGTTATACAAGTTAACTTTGCAGCATTTTCAAACACTTTGTGTGGTTCTCCGCTTTAAAGCTGCTTTTAATGAGTGGCTTGTTCTTTGGATTTTGTTTTCTTTGGGAAAGACCAGTAAAAATATGGATCCCAATTTCGGGAGTGTCTTTGGTTAACATTTTTATGATCAGTGCATAGAAGAATAAATGTAAATGTAGAGTGGAGTAGAAATTGTTGAATGACAAACAAGTGGATTTGCTTTTTAATGTTTAAAGTTCGAGACCAAGAACTAGCATGTAGTAAACTATTCAGATACTTGGGGTCACTTGTACAGAAGGATGGTGAAATTAACAATGATGTGACAAATATAATTGAAGCAATGTGGATGAAATGGCAAGAAGCTAGTGGTGTGCGTTTTGATAAAAGAATTCTTATTAGATTGTAGGGAAGGTTCCACAAAACTGTTAATAGACTTGCAATTCTATATGGTTCTGAATGTTGGTCACCCAGAAAACATAAAGTTCAATGTGTATATGTGGTAGAGATGAGAACGCCAAAGGTGTCTTCGGTTACATGAATCTTGTGAACTTGCATCCACAGAGTCCAAAGATTCATGGATCTGGATAGATTACACCTCTCAAGGTGAAGTTCTGAAAGAATAAGAAAAGCAATACAACTGGGTCAATCTGTTGGTTCACAGCTGAATTTGCTGTTGTTTCCATATAAATTCAAACAATTTTTAATTGTAAAAAGTGAAATCTGTAGATTTAGCGTTGGCAGATTTGCCAAACCAAACGTGCCCTAAGGTGGATGTAGGGTTTCACTAGGAAGGACAGAAACAATAATCCTCTTATTAGAGGAACTTTTGGGGTAGTAACCATAGATAAAATGATCAATGCAAGTTGCATCAGATGGTTTGGTTATGTGTAAAAAAGACCAAAGACTGTTTGGTATGCAAGAATAAAGAAATATATCCAAGATTTGGGAATTTGTATTAATTTGGTTTTAACAAAGGTGAAGGATGGAAGAGCATCATACAGCAAACCCTATGTAATTGTGATAAGGTCAGGATGATGGTGATTATGATGAATTATCTCTTTAGATATTGTTGCATCTAACAGTTGTACCATGCTGTGTTTGATGCTTTGGACATCCATGTATATTTGTTTTTATAAATAGTCTGAATTTGTAGTATCTACCAAACTGCATGCAACGATTTGTAGGAAGACAGATATCATTATTTTGTTACTGCATGTCCATGTAAATATGCCATGATCATATGAAGAATCGCTTTAACCATTTCAATATCATTTTTATATGAAGTTGTTTGCTACATTATGCATATACATCTAGATTCTAGTGTAATGAATGTGTACAAAACCCTTTTGCAGGTCTTACGAATTTGACTTCACTTAGTCTAAAGAGAAATGATTCTATTACTGGAGGAGGGCTGCATGCACTAGCAAATCTCATTAACTTAGCAAATCTAGATTTGGAGAGATGCTCTGGAATTCACGGTGGACTTGGATCTATTAAAGGTGAGACAATTAAAAGCTTCTTTGTTTTCTTTGAAGAAGTTGAAAAAAAAATATAGCTGTTGATAAACTGTTTAAGTTTCACTGGAAATTTCTTGGGATCTTAGAGATCAACAAAGAAACATGATAAAAAAGTTGTGTAATCATCAAATCATCTAGAAATAAAAGATTTTTAAGTTACCATCCTTATATTCTCGTCTTGCTAGCTTCAAAGATTTTAGCACTTGAATTTTGTTTTTCAAGTCCCATTTGTGTTCCAACCCTTTATGGCCAATCACGGAAACTTTTTGCTGGGACATTCTGTTCAGTCATTTGCTGACTATGTTGCTATCGGAACAGAGCTCTAGGTCCCTGGTCACTTAATCAATGCTTTTAGTACCATGAGGACAGTGTTACCTGTAATTAACATTTAGCGATACTATGGTGATTTTGTTTTGTGGCCATTCTTACATCCCCTGTTACGCTAAAGACTCTGTTTGAAGTCTTTAGATAAGTTCTACCTCATTTCAACATTTACTTTATTTTATATTTAGCCTGCATATAAAGTATAATGTGCAGTACTACCTTTTTCTATTTGGTCAGTATGTAAGTATCATATGCATTATTTGCATGATTTTTACCTTTAAGTATTCAAACCTCATTATTAGAAGATTTTTTACAAGAATTCTTATATTTTGGATGCACTTTGAAGGCTCTTCCCTATTGCTGAAGCTTCAATATATATTAGATATTTTTAAAATTTATTTGGTTTGTTTTAATTTTTAAAATCATTTTCACCTTTATTACATCCTATGCATAAAACGTATTCGAATAAGGTAAATGAATTGGGTACATGAAGAGATGTGGATTCACGTTTCTGAGACACATTTGATGCATGGACTTAATGCAGGAGACGGTGTCTCTCAACAGTGAATTCATTAATTTATACTTAAAAATATACAATAGTTTAAAAATTATTCTGTTCTCAATAGTTAACATATTATTTTAAATGGTTATTTTTACTGAATGTTTTGGAATGTGAACCTGATTCTGAAACGTGAGAAACACAAAAAATTTGGAGGCGATGCAACTCCTGGGCAGATAGATTACATGCCTTTTATAATCTTTGATGTTGGTTTTCCAAAGGTGATATGTAGATGACTATATTTTTTTTAACTAAAAGTCTCATCACGTTCATATACATAACAGCTTTTATCCATTTCCCCCCTTCAATTTTAGGATTTACAATCTGTTAGCGACCTCCATTTGTGTTCATGACCATAATATCACATATGTTGGAGCAGATTGTTAACAACATCAATTTAATTGTACGCAGCCGTCCATAATAAGAAGCCTACAATTCCGATATGCCAACCCTTGAACTAGTTTTTCCAGGATTCCTGTCCATAGTTCTCTATTGTTTTCAAACAGTAATAGATTTGATATTATGTTGGAATGGGTACTCTTATTGTTTCTGCTGCACCGGCTAAATGAGCAGAATGAAGTAACTCGTAGATCTAACTTTCCAGATTAATGGTTTTATTTACTAGTAAAAGCGATGGCTTTTTGGTTCAACAAGGTCGGTTGCACATTGATGTTGATAATGAATGTGAACTTCCTACATTTGAGGTGTTTCGTTAGAATCAATGGGGATTTAGCACCTGCACTGTGATGTTTGTTTGTTCACCTTTAAAGTCACAGGTGCTTCATTTTGGTTAAAGTCCCTGATATTTAATGAAATAAGAACTTAATTTAATTTCATGTGGCATTTAATAAGATGCATTAATGTTGAAATATCACGGGTTCAATGCAATTTCTGTGTTTTCATTATGTTGAAAAAATATAAAGCAGCTTCCTTATTACCATATAAATGCTTTTTGGTTATTTTATAAGTATTAAAGGTCTTAGGTTTAAAAACATGTGCCTTAATGAATACACCTTGCTCATGTTGGCTTGGCCTGAATGGATATCCTTATATTAGGTTATGCTAGTTTAAATACTCTACCTATCGGCATGGTTTGAAACCAACCTGGCTGTTATTTTCTTCATTGGACCTTTAAATAAATTTCTCTGTTTGCAAATAAAAAACAAACCACGTTGCGTAAATGTATATGAGTTGGTCTGTATCATAGATTGTTTAAATCATTGAGGGAAGGCTCATAAAATTTTAGTGTTTTAAAGCTTGAATATGCATTTGATTGAATATGATTTCGTCATATGTGTGTAGGACTCACAAAGTTAGAGACTTTGAATATTGGATGGTGCAACTGTATAAAGAACTCAGACATCAGAAATCTTGCTGGTATTAATGTTTTGTTGTTTTGAATTTGCTAATTTAAATATTATACCTAATTTTTACAAAATGGATTGTATCCTGACTGCTAGGATAGTTCTTTATTTTGTTCCCTAAGTCATGTTATTTTGTTGTTTCGTGAGTAATTCAGATTTTTACAAGTTTACTGGTTCGTCAGTACACAGCACTATTAGTTAATGATATATTTCTAGTGTTAATTGGTTAACATTAATATAGTGTTAATACTGGCATCGAACATGCTTATGTTTTGGGAATAGTAAAAAGAAATCTAACAATTCTCGAAGAAACTAAAATTGAATTTATGTTTGATTAATTTTTTGCTGTGAGATTCTTTCATCAAGTAATTGTTTTCATGTTTTATTTCTTTATGCATTTCAACTTTTTAACAGTTTTGGTTGGATAGGTCTTACAAACCTGAAAGAGCTTCAAATTTCTAGGAGCAAAGTGAATGATGTTGGCATTGCTTTTCTGAGAGGTAAACAGCCAATGTTTGCTGAGAGAATTGAAGTGTATATTGCAATTCCTTTTCTTAACTCTTAAATAATGTTTTAATGATTAGACAATTTATTGACCGGTGATTAAAATGTATAGTATGTACCTTATTACATAAACACATTTTGTATTTAAATCTAACAATGTGGTAATAGATGAGTTTGGTTTTCTTTTTCTTTTCTGGGAGGCTTCTTTTTAGGTTGCTGCATGCTCGTATCATAATTTTTTAAATGTAAAATAATTTTTTGCATGGATTTTCCTATCACTTTCTGTTGATTGCATGAAGACAAGCTGACTTGCAGCAACCTAAAATAATTCAATAGACCTGCCAAACTAAACATCGGCTTTGCAGACCATGAAGGCAAACAAACTTGAAAGTGAAATATAGTAAAGCAGGAACATGCAGAAGAACAAGGATGACCGGAAAAGTAACATTATAATTATTTATTTTCATCTTGATTGGGGCAATAGTTTTTGAAGCCTGAAATTGATAATTGTGAATGTGAGCAAGGTAGGTAGGTGTGAGGAAAAATCTGAAAAGGAGGAGTTTATGGTGCAAAGTTGGTATTGTTTTGTAGGGTGAAGCAGAAAATGTTGTAAGAACAATTTGTAGATACAACAGATGAATGGAAGATTCACTCGATGGAAGATGTCAGTCTATAACCTTGTTAAAATATGCAAAAGGAGATTACAAGTTGCTAAATATTAGAAATTGATAGAAGTTTTTCTGTTCTATGTCTTAAAAACAGTTATTGTTTTCACCTTCACTGGATTCTTTTTTCATGGTATTGACAGCCAAACGTTTACTTCTAGAACTCTTTGGAAGAACTTTGCTGAGTCATTTTGAAACCAAACAGAATGGCCAAAGACCCTCATTTCTTGTTTCATATGCGTTGCAGATACATCCATTTTTCCTGTATTAATTTTATGTGTTTAAAATTAATAGTGTTATCTGTCTTATATCTTAGTTGGAATATAAATTTTGTGCCTTATGTTACAGGATTGAAAAAGCTTACTATGCTGAACATGGAAGGTTGTAATGTCACTGATGCATGCATGGAAACAATTTCAGGTTTTTTCTTTTACTGTATTCCTTATTGAAGCTGTACCAGACCTATAGGAGTCATATTATTTAATAGTTTATTTGTTCATGATTCGTTTCTAGTCATGTACCGTGACATTGTGACCTGTGGGTATGTATGATGATTTAGCATTAGTGACCAATTTTTATAAGGTTGGATTGTTCTCTTTCGGTCTGGGAAAACTAATGGGCTAGCTTTTATACAGTTTTAAAGAAGTGCTTGATTGCTTGCAGGGCTTTATGCATTGAGTTATCTCAATATCAAATCCTGCAACATTTCAAATAATGGTATTCAACATCTAGAAGGTATGCATACGTCTGTAGGAGAATGGTAATGGCACCACATTGGTTATGACTTGATTTTTTTGTGTCTGAGATATACTTTTAACTATATCTGGAACTTAATCTATTGTGTTTCTTTCTTATTGCAATTCAATTCATTTTAATTCAACATCCGATATTTAAGTTTTCAGATTCAGAACTTCATGTATCTTTTGTGGATCTTTTTAGTATGGTTATTTATTTTCTTGTTTTTGTTTTCAAAGTGAATGGGAACATATTGACCCTTGTGTTACTTACTTTCTCGTTTTCATTTTCATTTGTGTGTTTGCTCAATGGCAGATGCAAATCATGAGAATTATCATACTGTTTGTTTTATTGTTTGAATGGAATGTTATAAATTTCTCATATATGGGACAAATTTGTGGAGTTTGCAATTTGGGGTTATACTTCGGCAGCACTTGTACGTTTTTAAGAGTTTGGGGGCCAAAGCAAGTTATTTTAAAAAAGGTTTTTGCCTTATGGCATTTCAACAATCTTTACATGTTGTAGGTTGTGAAGTTTGAACTATTTAACACAGGATTTATATGGCAATGATTTGCTCAGTAGTTGCATTGCGCAAAGCTATGAGTTAGCGTTGTTTTGTCTTTTTTCCTAATTCATTTGATTATGTGTTTTTGTTCCAAGGCATCTTCTGAATATATATGGTGTTCTTTCAATTTGTGATGTTAAGGGTTCTTGCCTGTGTTTTTGGATTACACATCCTGTTCTTGAACTCATTTGAATACATGTGCCTGCTCTTGAATACTTCCAAGGCATGTGAAACATAGTTTTGAGCTAAATTAGGGTTCATGGCAGCTTTTTCTATATTTATGATATCTTTGAATGTTAGAAATGTCAGAGATCTTTGAGGATATGAAGATTAATAATATATTGGATGGTATGTGATAGGCTGTTCATGAACTGAACTGTACTTAAAAAGAAGAAGAAGAAAATTCTAGACATTCCTGGATTTGTTGGACCAGAAACTCTAGCCAAAGTTTACATTCCTGGATGCAGTTCACATGTTCTTTTGAGTCAGATGCCGTACCCAACAAGTCACATCACATTGGTTCCATTTTTTTTTCTGACAATTATGTTATTTAGGTGTTACCTTGATCAAAGAACATTGAGACTCAAAAGAGCATTAACTTGTTTTTGCTTAAGCCTTGTAACAGATTGAGGATCCACAGTTTGTGCTGAAATTCTTGGTAGTGTGATTGTTGTTTAACTGCGTTCTGTTTGAATGAGGTTTATATTTGGCATTTCAAGTTCCTTCTGAAATGTTGGCTGCAAACCTAAATACAAAGATGATCAAAATTGTTATTTTTAATTTTTTCTGGGGGTACCGGGGAGTGATTTTAGCTGAGAGTTTCTGCTTCTGACAATATGAAACCATGCTAGTTTCAAATCTTCTCTAGGTTCATCATCAGTGGTGTGGAATGAAATAAATAGAATAGATTCTATTTATATGTAAAAAGTGATATTGTCTGTTAAAATTATGTTGCATTGTCTGTATATGGAATGATCTGTTAACTACTTGTGCTGATAAGAATTGGATTTATATCATATAACGGAAATAAATAATGCCAAACCCTTTGTGCAGGTCTTGTCAATTTAAGGACTCTGAACCTGAGTTACACTAGCATCACTAATGTCGGGCTATGGCATTTAAAAGGTAACAATGTTTCCTGTCTTAAACCATGGACACCAGAAAGAACCATTCTTACACAATGTCTTTCAGTTTCCATTATATTTTATCACAATTATACACTTTTCTAGTGTAATTTTCTCTTTATTTAAATTCAGTGTGGATATAGACAGTCACATTAATGAAAACTACATATTGGCATGAGCTGCTTGGCAACTGTGAGATGAGGGTCACAATACTTGTTAGCGAACATATTACATGGCAATGATAATATTGGTGAATTGTTTTGATTATGATGTACAGTAAGATTGAGTGTAGCTCAATAGTGCACTACTAAGAAGTGAGCCAAGCAAGGAAAAGGTTGAGTGGGTTGGCTAAGTATAGGGTATAGTGCATGGATAATGTCACTGGTTGCTGTATAAAGGCAGCGGTGATGCTTGAGGGTTGGGTGGAGGTATGGAGGTAGTCTGCAAGGGCATGGGTTCAAATCAATGGTAATAAGCAGCTATTTAGAAATGCCATTAGAAAGAGCACCGGTTTTTTATTAGATGAGTAGCAAGCAGGTGGGCAATTATCAGCAGGTTTTTTGGGGTTAAACTTTTGTCTATATAAATACAAACATGTTATAGGTGCATGTGCAATTACTAAAATGTCTACAGTGAAGCCTCACAGATACTTGGTCTGCAATGTAATTTTTCTTTGAAGTTTTGAACTTGTAAAATGAACTTTCTTTTAATAGAAAGAACAGTGCACGCAAATTGGAAGAAAGAGTTGGCAATATCTAAATAGCTGCTTGAGTAACCGAACTTTGATTATATCACTTGCCCAACCTCTAAAATCCACAGAAATTCCCAATTATACTACAAAGTTGAACCTACAAACCCATGTGAACAATGTTCAATTCTAGTGCATGTCTTGAACCTGTCAGATACTTGAAATACATTTTATATTTTAAACATGACACAACTTGTTGTCAGGGACTATAAGAAACTTATGATTTTACAAAACTGGTCATCAGAAGGATTATTTAAGAATATATTAATGAGAGGTTAAGGATCATTTGTCCTTTCATAGGAAAGCCTAAACATGATTGTGATTTGATATATACTTTCTAGCACTAACAGTAGTTTGGTTCCTTTACTGCATTAATGCATTATAGGTTATCCATATATGTCATAATTTCATATTCATACTCATTTCTTAATCATCATCATTATGGTGCCTTTATCCCAACAAGATGGGTTAACCTGTTAGGGTAGGCAGATGAATTGGCGACAACATTTTATCAAATTTATTTTCTGTTGAAATTGTTTTTTGTTCCTTTTTTTTCAGGTTTAACAAACTTGGAGAACCTTAATTTAGATGATTGCAACAGTGTTGATGATCAAGGGCTCACATATGTGAGAGGTAAACTCACCTATAATCTTGTAACATGTATGCTCTTTTTGCCGGCAGATAATATATGATATGTTGCAATATTCATGTTTATGTGTTAATGTTTTTTGTTTGGTGTTTGTGTTAATCTTGTAATATCAATTTGTTTGCTTTTGAATGGCTTGAAAGTGACATGAAATATTTCGTACTTACTTCCAGTGCCAAATATTGGAAATGAGTTGTTTTGTGTATTTTAAAGCTGTGAAATCTGTTAATATTGCCTGTGTAGGTTATTTCAGATGATTTTTTTCTCGTATTGTACAGTTATGATTTCTCGAAATAGATACACAATAACAATACTGTGAAAAGATCCAGTGTGTGAGCAGACCAGAGACCCATTGATGTATACTGCTGTCCCGAATCCTGTAGGAGGGGAGCATCCTTAATAAAATGGGTTGGTTCATGGGGCACGTTTGAATATCTAGTACTCTTTAAAATGAATGTGCAGAATCAGGATATCTTCCTAATGTTCAGTCTCAACTAGATTGTTGTTGCAGTCATTAGGAAGTACCGTGCTTGGTTGCATGTGAATTTAAATCAGTTTTCAAAAAAAAAAAAAAAATCATCTATTTTGGAGAGCTTCTCAACTCTTGGTATGAGAAATGTAAGGCAACATCAAAAAATGAGAAAAAGGGTAAAGCGATTTAATTTGAAAGCAGATAAAGATTTGAAAGAAAGTATTAGTAGATATAAAATATGATGTTCTGAAAGTTAGGATGAACTGATGGCATTTCACAAAAATCACCAAGGCTAAATGTGCTTGGCTGGTACTAGGTGATGAAGCCAAAAACCTTTCTTCCAGTGACCCAGGTTTCATAGAGACATGTAGGGTATCACTCTCACTCTACATGCGTGGACAGTTTACAGTTTGTGACCAATATAGACTGACACGACCTTTTTAGTTTATGTTATGTATTGATTTGGAAATTTTAGATTCAAAATTTTCTTTTCTGTTATTTCAAGGGTGTTTATATTATGTATCGATTTGTAAATTTTAGATTCAAAATTTTCTTTTCCATTATTTGAAGCGTTGGCAGAAGAGCAAAAGCCTACTCTCTTTTTGAGTGGCTGTGCCTGCCCAGGTCTTATGACCCAAGAAACAAGCACACTTTATTATCACTCCAAATGATGGCCCATATTTTCGCCCCAGCATATTGTTATAAGAAATGACAATTTGAAGTGGACAACCAATTATTAGAATAATTTTTATTTTGTCATCAAAACTTGAATTATTTTGATGAACTCACGTTAGAAAAATGCTGACATTTCAGTTCCCTTTTAGCTTGCCAGGATGATAACTTGTCACAATTATTTTAACTTTTTCCCTTTGTTGGCTTTTTTCTTTTTTTGAAACATCGATCCCTTTGTGTGCGACAGAAAATTTTAAGTGTTACTGAAGTTTATACATGCTAAACAGGTTTTGGACTTCTGAAGAATCTGGATTTATCGGATACTGGTGTTACTAGTGTTGGGCTTGCAAACCTATCAGGTTCAAAACTTCAAAATATAGATCCGCTTTTTGCTTCTGAAATTCTGTGATGTTTTGTATTTGTTTTGAAATGAGTAAAAGATATATATTGAATTGAATCTTGGAGAATATGCTAATAAGGATTTTTTGCAAAACGAGTTATTGCTGGTTCAGGGTTAATTGGTTTTCTTACATGCCTACTGTTTACAGGCTGTAATTGCAGAACATCTACGTCTTTAGATTATTTATGAGTTTCTATATATATCACTTAATTGCAGTACCTTATGATTTTTCATTGTAAAGACCTGTTAGATTTTCTCAGGTTTCCATTGTTATTTCCAAATCAATCTTTTGATGCTTAGAGCCTTGAATCTGTTCGACATCCTGCATCTTATTGCCTGTTTCTGTAGTGCGATTCTGTACATGGAAGTAATGTCAAGACGGTTGACAAATTGTGCGTAAAGGGATACTTTCTGTATAGAAGCTTTAGATGTCAGATTAGGTTAAGTCATCGTTTTTTCTTCTGTTTTGGTTTTGTTCTCAGCAGTAGTGTGAACATAGAATTTGTGAACATAGAATTCGGTTACCTTTAGTAAGCATCTCAATTGCGAAAGTTCATTGATCCAAAGGGAGTAGTTAAAAATGGCAAATTCTCATGATAAATGTCTTCTTTCTTATATTGATTACTTTCTTTTCATATTTAATAGAAGCTTTTTAAATTTCCGGTTGTGAAAAATAGAGTGCCGATTTTGTTAATATATGTATATATATTCCAGGTCTCTAAGTCCTGTTTTGAAAAGAGGGGGGAAATTATTCTTTTACTCTACTGATGTGCTTATTTAATGGATCATCAAATTGTGATTGAATCATCGATGCAGGTTTATCTGACAGGTATTTGTATACAGGTTTGAAAAACTTAGAAAGCCTTAACCTGTCGTTTACTCACTGGTTTGAGGAGGTTATCTGGACTAACAACACTGAAGTCACTTAACCTTGATGCACGCCACATAACAGATACTGGACTTGCTGCTTTGACAATTAAAGTTTTATTTATAGACTTTTATATGAACAGTATCTTTTAGTTTCCATTTGGGTCTCTAAAAGCGTGCTCTGTGCTTACAGTTTACACAATATCTGTTGAGATACACATTTGAACTATTTGGTTTGATTTTTTATTTATCTTTCTTCCATTACATTAATTAATGAATTGACATCCTTTACAGGTTTGACTAATTTGAAGCATCTAGATCTTTTTGGCGTGCGGGTCACAGATTATGGTACAAACTGCTTAAAACGTAAGCTGGAAAGTTTATTTTGTGCCGCATATCATTTTTTGTAGTTCGTCAGTACGGGATTACAAATTGGTATTGTAATTGGTAACCTGATGTTCGTATTCCTCCATACTGATTAATTTTTTGACATTGCCATGTGTTGATCACTTCTTCCTGAGAATGTTTAGATTATG
>MNCI01027685.1:376879-436948 GCA_015680685.1 Gnetum montanum
AAAATAAGCTGCTGTAAATTTGTAACTGTTTAAGAATTGATAACCAACAGGGGTTCTACATGTTTTCATGCATATTACCAAATTGCATTTACACATCTAGCTTACACAACTTAAAGCATTATATATTATATTTCTTTGAATATATGGTTATGAAACATGCATAGTATGTAGTTGAAGTGGTTCAATCACTGATGCATATGCAGAAACAAATATTCTGAACTTTAGTTTCTTTATTATCCCCAGATTTCAAGAAATTACGATCACTGGAGCTTTGTGGTGGGGCTATTACAGATGCAGGTGTCCGAAACATCAAGGATCTCATATTGTTGACATCGTTAAATTTGTCACAAAATTCTATGCTTGGTGATTCAGCACTGGAATATATTTCAGGTTAACATCTCTTTTTACTGTGTCATAAATTCATTTTTTAAGTAATGGTTCTGGATCTTATTAGGTTTGTTGATTTTGGCCCACCCAGTTACACCAAGAATTTTCAACACCTTTACTCAACATCTTTACTCAACAATATCCATTGCATTTTACCGATACGCTAGGGTATTTTTATCATCGAAATTCCTGACAACCATGTTTTTACAGGAATGACTGAACTTGTCTCATTGAATCTATCGAATACAAGAGTAACAAACGGAGGACTCTACCATCTCAGACCGCTGAAGAAGTTAACTTCTTTGACTCTGATTGGTTGCAAGGTTACAAAGTCTGAATTAAACAAGCTGAAGGCTATTTCTCTTCGAAATCTCTGTTATCGATTAGATTGATGGCTGGCATGGTATTTTATGTTGGACATTGATAGTGCTAGATACTTAAATGTAAATATTTTAAGCATTGGCCATGGCTATGTTAGTTGGCGTCTCTTTTCATTCAAAAGGGTGAAAAAGATCGAAAGCTGTAAATAGGTGATCGGTTTTTACGTGTGAATATTTCGGGTACATATTCAGGCCTTCCGCCGGACATGTATGGTTCGTGGAAGTTTTAGTTGACTTGTTTGTGTAAATTACTACCCAAATTTATGACAGCCGAAAAATCTGATATGCGAGGGAATTGTCAATAAGAATGGACCTTGCAAAATTCTCCCCTGTACATAAACTTTCTTATCACCGTGGTTATCTTCTGTAGTTTTGCTTTATACTAAATTAGAAATACTTTTCTTGATTTTTGTTTGAAATGAACCAAACTGCATCAGCTACAATATTTTCAATGGTGTATATCAAAGCGCGTCAATTGTTTGAATATATCAACTATTTAATAATTATGGAGTTTTGAAATATTTGTGCCGGGTTTTCCATTCAAGATTATTTTGTAGGACAACATCAATTCTTACATTTGATTATGACGAAATAACTACACACGTGGTAGGTTATGCTAACGAAGAGATTGTGTTTATAGAAATGTATTTACAACACCACTTTACTAGGACAACGCAGGGAGACGAGGAGCATTGATTGCTAGACTTCGATGTTTTAGTTTTATTTTGAAGGATGTATATATAGCTTTGAAGAAATGGGAACTCTCTAGTTAAACTATAGTTGAGAAATGGTTGCCTTTGGAAATCCAGTTTTACTATGTTTTAAGAGTACAGAGATTCATCATCATGGAAGCCAAATAAAGCATTAATACTTAAATTTTTAATGTAATCAAGGAAATGTAATATAAATCATTGAATCTCTTGTATAAAATCAGAGAGTATTCTATGTTTTTTTATAGGTTTGCACCATAAAGGATTGTATGTCTGTATGTCTTTTTGGTACATTTTACATGAGCTGATGTTTTCTTGATAGGTTTGCACCACAAAGGATTGTAGATGTTGACATGAATTTTAGAGAAGTTACCTTTGCCTTTCAACCAAGTACAACTTCTTTCATCCTGAAATAAATTGTTTATGATATATGAATAATTATGTTTGGTGTGCTTTTAAAATTTTTTGTGGAGGGTACATTATGTTATTGGACTTTTAGCTATTATGTTATTAAACTTCTAGTTATAATGGATGGCGAGAACACTCTTACCTTGTAATGAAGAGTATTGCATATAGGTTTGATTTTTATTGTAGGAGATTTGGTCATAGAAGTCATAGAAAAAATAAATGATTTAATGGAATCCACTTCATGGTGACCTTGTAGCTTATGTTTGAAAATTTTGAAAGCCTATGTTAATTTAGACACAAAGTTTCCCTTTTGTTATGCTTAATCTAAGTATTTGTTGGAAATCAAGCAATTTGTAAAGTTTGGATGAAATGTTTTAAAATCAACAAATTTGACTTTTCCAACGATGACATTGGATTTATGATTTTAAAATCATGCACTTAAAAAAATGAAGGGTTTACTTTGTCTTTCACAAATGATGAACATTAGCACACCTTAAATCCTTAAATTGGAAACACATAAGCTTTAGGTATCAATAGAGATGAATGAAGAAAATTTAGGGAGTTGACTCTAGGTAGAATGATTAACTTGAAAGATTTGGTGTAAATAAAGTTTTGAAATTGAACACATTTGTGGTACTTAGGATTTTATTGCTATTGATGTATTTTATACAAATTAATTTGTTTAATAGATTCTTTGGGTAAATTGTACAAATTTGGCTAGGAGAAAGAGCTTGTGATAAACATGAGGGTTGATTGTCTAGATGTTTCAAACTTGGTATATATTGGAATAGATTGATTCTAGGATATTTTTGGGTAAAAATGAGAAGTCTTCTTAAAGTTGACTTTATTTCACTTAATATCATCCAAAATTTTATAGAGAAATAATTTTCAAATTAAAAAAGGAATCAACTACATATTCTTGTTAGTTTTGTAGTAGCTAGCATATTGGCAAAATATCATTAGGTATTCTATGTTTCCATGTTGGAAAAATTCAAGTTGGGAGATGTTGATCTAGCAACATTCAAATCATATCATTGATGTTGTGAAAGAATGATAGATTCATTCCATTAGTAACATGCACATAGTTGATTGCACTCTTGATTAGAAGGTGGACTTCTTAGTGCATTGGCAAGGCACATCCTTAAGAGGAAGACACCTAGGATGATTAACATACTCTCAAGCATTGGTAGATGTTCATTGCAAACTTTTGTGCAAAGAATCACATTGATCTTCCTTTTTGGATATATGGGAGTGGTTAGCCTAGTGCTATCACTTTCTATATGGAGTCATAGTGATTGAGTGATGAAAGTAAGACATTCGATGAGGCCAAGTGGATTCAAGATGGAATATTTTTAAGGGGGTAGAGAACCAGTGTATTCCCTCTCGATTAAGGAGTTGGGTGATGCCACTATGAGGCTGAAGTCCCAATGATCCTTGCACATGCTAGAGTTAGACTACAATTAGACATAATGAGTGCTTCCCCTAACGTACTAAGTAGTCTTCCCTTGGATGTAGAGGATGAACTTAACTCTGTTGTAGCACTACCACAGGTAGAGAAGTGAATCACATATCAAGCAAGTAGATTTTACTTTGGGTAAAAAGTTTAGTACAGTTTGTCTAAAAAAGGGTAAACCTTCTCTTCCTTAGCCTAGCTTATGTAAACATATTTGATGAGCTGCGATATCGCATACGCGATATCGCATTCGCCCTGCGATATCGTGTACGCGATATCGCGTCCGACCTCATCTTCTATAAATAAGAGGCAACACCCTTTGTTCCAGGGGAGTTAGACTTAGACCTTTAGCCAAACTCTTGCAGTTTTACCATTCCAGAGTTAGAATAATTTCCATGTGCCTGTAGTAGGAGTCATAGAGTGAATGGATCTTTATTCAAGCAAACTGTACCTAAGCACACATTTGTGTACGGCAATAAAGACGAACTTTATGATACACGTTGCAGCATACAGATTAAGCTAATTAGTAATTAATTATTGTTGAATGTTTAATGCTTTCCTAGTTAATTAATCTCTCTCTCAACCCTTGATTCTCGTAGTTAAGTGCACTCAGTACGACTGCTTCGAGCATGCGTGTAGCACTTGGTAACCCAGTAACGATTAGTGTTTGGTAATCCTAGCAGCGTTGCACTGGTTCAGGATATGTATGGCAGGTAGGAACGGATACTGGTGTTAGGACAATTAGAACTTAGTTAACAAATAGTTAATGTAAGTTAGTCACTTAGTTCTCTTTCCCTTTCCCTTATTAGCATACGACATCAAAAAGATAAAAGTTATAAAAATCATGTACCTCAAGCTTACTTAACCATACAACCATGACAATACAAGTAAGTTTGGGAAGACAACGATTGATTAACCATTAAGGAGTGTTCCTTGGAGTTTGACCGGATCGCTCGTGAGATGCTCGTATTTGTATGGTTGAGTGTAGGGGTACCTCACCACTCATCATTGGCACTGTTGTTGAGGACTTAGTTGTTTGTGTGCTACGTAGAACATAGGAAATCATCCATATTGTTGAAACGTTAGAAAAAACCCTTAGGGTTAATCAAAGGAAGATAAGACAATGATACATTGCACACCGAAAAAGACAAAAATATCTTCTTCTTCACATAAGAGCACTTCACCGCCTAGGACTAACACAAGAGACAGTCAATGACATCATACACGTAACCAAGATCCGCCAGTTCCTCAACAATTTCGGATAGTATATACTCATCACGATGAGTATGTACCCGATTTCACCTTTATCCTCCACCAAGATGAACAACTGCGTTGGAGAGACTTGGATAGTGTTGCCTCCAAACCGATTAGTCCCCAACATGCTCCTTCGTGCTCTCACATGAATAAGCATGCTGCTTTTATATGCAGAATATGTTGCATGTGATCATGACACAAGGGACTATCATCCCACAGAAGCACAACGTCAACGAGACTTGTGACAGGAGAGTTACCACACATCCTTAAAGGGTAAATGGCCCCATAATGCCCCACACGTTTTAAGCGAAATTGGGGATGGTGAACTGATTTCAATAGGTTCCCCACCAAATGATGTTCCCCCTCTTAATGATGGTTAGGAGGTGGTGTATTAGAACCTCCACTCCGCAGTTCACAACCTTGGTTCTGATCCGCACGAACACAAAGTGTTCAATGAGGGAACACAAACACACGATAAGGGTAGACGTTCTGATCGTAATCACGATCAAGGCCAAGACCATCGAAGAGAAGGTAGAAAACACCATCATGGTAATGGTTCTCTTTCTTCTTCACCTTCATTGTCACATTCACCCTCTCCTTTGGTGTTCGGATGCAGTCATAAGGAAATCAACTGTGAGGATAAAGGAAAACAAAGTGAAAAACATCGACGAGACAGTCGAGAATAAGGACGAGGGCACTCTAGGGAATCAAGGCATAGAAGAAGGGAGAGTAGCGAATTGCGTAGAAACCATAGACGCTATGAATGGGATGACCACAAAGAACCCCTACTCGCAACCAGAAGCATGTTATATATAACGGAGGCTGTAAGAGTTCCAACAAGGCACTAAAAGGATAGTAAGATCATGAGGTTAGACATGAACAATATCCCATGATTTGAAGGGGGATACAACGTTGATCCTCAAAATCACTTACAAGAATTCCATGATGCATGTGCCTTGCAAAACATCGAGAATGAATGGCAAAAACTGAAGTTGTTCCCAAGGACACTAGTGAAAGAAACGGAAAGCTGGTATTAGTCCTTAGAACTGGAATCCATTCGGAGGTGGAGTACAATGTTAGAACTGTTTAATGATAAGTATCAAATGTACTCCCAAGTGTCTAACTTGCGAAAAAAAATCCAAGGATGGAAGCAAGGAAATCATGAACCCTTGGATGCTGCCATGGGCCACTATTACGCATTGTTACATCATTGTCTTGGCCATGGTTATTTGTAGCGGGATCAACTACGCCATCTCATGGATGGACTTAGGCATGAAACAAGGAGAGCCCTTGGAACGTATGCCCAAGGGAGATTATCAAAGCTTACATCTCATCAGGTTCATAAATTGCTAGAGCAAGTGGCCAAGGAAGAAGGGGAGCTACGTAAGAGAAAAAGTGTAGAAGAGTACAATCGAGATCCTTCCCTCCGAAAAAGCAGAGTGAGATTCCATGAGGAGGAGGAAGAGTCACCACTCGAGGAGATGGTGAATAGGAAAAATTTGTCGCTCCAAAAGTTAACAACAAAAGTATCGGTAGGTAGACCAAATATGGGACTCCCTGGATAGTAGGTTTGAAACTGTTCTAAAAATCGTAGAGGAATCTAGGGAGTGAGGTAATGACTATGAAAAAAAGAAAAAGAGAGAAGTGGACAATGCATGTAACAAAGGTAATGGAAAAATGGCCATCACAGAAGAGGTTATGGATTCAGACACAGACAATGATGGTGGATGTGAGATACGCCAATACGACCATCCTAAGGGATGTTTTCGAGTGATTTCACATCTACAAGAGTCTGGGATGTATGCACTCAACCCATGACTTAATAAACGGCAAGCACCCCGACGGTTACCTTATCCCCAAGGTAACCCAAGGTAGTTCCACCAATCTTTAACATATTATCCAAGTGGAACTCCACCACAACCCATTGAGCAACATCAACAGTGGTAATACCCACAGTCATGGGGGATGCCACCACCAAGGCAACAATACCCCTACCGGCAACCAGTTCCATATGGGTATTACGTGCAACATCCAATCTCTCCATGTGACTCTGTTGATCACGTGACACCACAACATCACTACCAAGCTCTGGAGTGTTACAGGACTCCTTCTCCTAGTGAAGATAACCCATAGACATACCATCCTCCAAACCCATCCACGAATCTCACATCGATAGCTCCATTACCACCTGCTCTAGCAATGCAAGGGGAACTCCCCATTCAACCGTAGCAATGCAATGCCATAAGGGTTGTGAATCCCCAAATCGCAGTTGGTTTTGACAACCATATGAAGAAAAGACCTTTCTTCAGAACCAACAGTCCAACCAAGCCCTCACAACCGCAAGCAGTTAAACCTCTAAATGCCTTTCCATCAAATAAGCCTTCAGGTCTCCCTTCAAACCAAACACTGAGCTCAAAGAATACGGTTATGTTAACACATGCTGTTACTGACTGGATTAAGGTGGACCACCTTCTCAGGAAATACCCTGATCCTGGAAGCCCTCTAATCTATCTCCAAGTCACTGGGAATGAGCCATGTAAAGCTCTTCTGGACTTAGGTTACGGAGTCAACTTAATATCACAAGAGATGTAAAAAGCCTGGAACCTGCCTCCATTAAAGAAGAGCAATATTTGCCTAGAGCTGGCCAACTAGTCCATCACTGTTCCCTTAGGACTGGTGGAGGACATCGTTATTACTGTGTGTGGGTGGTCATACCCAGCTGATTTCCTAGTGATACAAGTAAACAATGATAAAGGGGACTTCCCAATAATCATGGGAAGGGCATGGCTAAGTACCATAAATGCACGCCTAGGAATCCATGATCTTTCCCTGGAAATATCTAAGGAAAACACTTTTGGGAAGATCAAGAAGAAGAAGGTTCCATGCATCACATACAGTGATACAGGGTGTGATTACATGCAGGAATGATCAGCATTGCCTGCATGCAACCAGTGTGCACAAGAAATTAACATACAAAAGTGCCTGTATGTAGCAACCACACAACAAGAAGACACCCAGTGGTTGATAGCTGATCAAGAGAGCAACTCACCAACGGCATGGAACTAACTAAGGAAACAACTTATGCTCACGTCGAAAGCATAGATGCACTAGAGCAAGAGTGTCGTCAACTTCCAAACCTTAACCTGGAAAACATCAATTGGGGGAAGTTGGAAATTCCTAAAAAGTTAGACAAAAACCTTAATAAGAGATTACTAGTCAATGTGCAACGAGCCAAACCTATCCATGAACTTAGAACAACCAATTCACATAATACCTCTGAGAAGGGACAACCTTGCTCATTATTTCACATCTCCCCCTCTTGACTCAGTCATGGGGGAGAAGGCCACCTCTGCTGATCATTTGAGGCCCTTAGTTCTTTTTTAAGTTTTTGTTTTACAAATTTCGTTAACTTTTCTTATTTTTGTTTTGCAACATCGTTTATACTCTTTCCTTTCTTTGTGTGGTTGTTTATTTTGTTAGGTTCATCACCTAATAAGTGCTCCTGATGGTGGTATGAATTGTATTCTATTGATTACCGATGTTTGGTTTTTACCTTTGAGTTATAATGTTGATAGTAAGGTATGGTTCTTCTGATATAGTAGGCAATGAGTCCACGTCATCCATGCATTCATAAATTCCTATGGTTTCTCTTGGCTTGGAATTGTATGATCCCTTTCTTAATAATAAAACTATTAATGAATTGGTGACTGGGCATTTCTCAAACTGAGGAAGTACTCAAGGACTGTAAGGGGTGTGACTGCAAGGGGATTTGATGCATTTGTGCTGGCCATTTTCTTGGGTGCTTGGATGTTTTCTTCTTGAGTTTTCCTTACCATTCTGACATTGCTTGATTATCGGAAAGCTGAGCTAATAAAAATAATAAGTCTTTGCATGGTGTGGTTCTCATGCAAAAAAAAAAAAAAAAAGAGAGAGTGAGAATTCAAAGCACACCCCTTAGAAGAAATAATCATTTGGGCTACAAGCACTGGTTATGGAACTAAACAAACATGTTCCCTCTAACTAAGGCCCTTTCTCACTTCCTACTTTTCCCTTTTCTCGTTCCCTCGGAATGGTGGTGACTTTTTGGCGGACACATTCTTGTTACTCCAAGTGGATGGACTGGCCAAATATATTAATGCAAAGTCACTAGATGTGGATTGTTTGAGGCTGGATTTGGAATGAGATCTACTAAGATACATTAATCATTAATACACATGGGGCTGTACACCACCTTGTTCTTGAGACTCCATTCCATTTTTTTCTTTCCATTTCTTCATAATCCACCTCATTGCCGATTGTATCAGTAGTTTATATTTTGATACATTGTTTTCTTTTTGGTAAATTCTTACGATTAAGACCTTAATTCTTGCTTCCGAATGACATTTTTAGAGCCTTCGAACTCTTTGAATGTGGGTTTGTTAGGGCATAACGGGCATGAGCCTGCTTTGGAGAGGACCCACTGACATTCCTATTTGGTGCATCAGTTAACTTCTTTCCCTTAAACATTTCTGTAATCAAAATTTAATTTATTTATTTCCACTTTTGACATCCATTTTATTGGTGTTGATGTTGTTTCTTTTTCTCATCTTTCTTATTCCTTATCTTTTTCCATTTTATCGCTACCAGAGGATTGCTCTTAGTCATGGGGGTCCTGGTCCAATTTTTTCAATTTTCTCTTAACCCCTACACCTTGGGTAGTCACCAGTGTTATATCTCCAAAATCCGCATTAGCCATATCACAACTCAGCCAATGGACCTTACATTGAGGTAAGGTATCAACTGCATTGTGATTTATTTATCCTTGCTAATATGAGACTGTGTTGTGTGTGCAGATGGCAATCATACAACAATGGATTGGACCTAGAGGGAACACTTAGAATGGATTGGTGCTGGAATAGTTATGCAAGGAACAATACTGATGGTGCGCTTATGGATGACCAACGGAAAGCTTAATCTTGGCATCGGTAGCAATAGACTTCTACTTCTCTCTCTCTATTCTCTCTTCTCTCTCAGCTGCCAAATAAGGCTAGATGTCAAATGTGTATAGTGATCACTCTTGTGATCATGAACACTAATATTGCCATGTATTGTAATGATGATCCGTTCACACGTCATCCCATTCACCATTAGTGTCATTCAAGTCAATAATCCCATACCTTCCCAATATTTTGTAAGGAACTCGAGGACAGGTTTTCATTTAGTCATGGGGGTATGATGAGTTGCAATATTGCGCCCTGCCTCATCTTCTATAAATAAGAGGTGGCATCCTTTGTTTCAGGGGAGTTAGACTTAGACCTTTAGCCAAACTCTTGCAATTTTACCATTCCAGAGTTTGAATAATTTCCATGTGCCCACAGTAGGAGTCATAGAGTGAACAGATCTTTATTCGAGAAAATTGTACCTGAGCACACATTTGTGTATGATAATAAAGATGAACTTTATGATACACCTTGCAGCATACGGATTAAGCTAATTAGTAATTAATTACTGTTTAATTCTTTCCTAGTTAATTAATCTCTCTCTCAATCCTTGATCCTTGTAGTTAAGTGCACTCAGTACAACCGCTTCGAGCATGCGTGTAGCGCTTAGTAACCCAGTAATGATTAGCATTTAGTAATCCCAGCAGCGTTGCACTGCTTCAGGATGTGTATGGCAAGCGGAAATGGATATTGGTGTTAGGATAATTAGAACTTAGTTAACGAATAATTAATGTAAGTCAGTCACTTAGTTCTCTTTCCCTTACTCTTATTAGCATAAGACATCAAAAAGATAAAAGTTATAAAAATCATGTACCTCAAGCTTACTTAACCATACAACTGTGACAATACAAGTAAGTTTGGGAAGACAACGATTGATTAACTCTGAGTGTTCCATTAAGGCGTGTAAGCACTTAGTCCTTGGAGTTCGATCAGATTGCGTGTGAGATGCTCGTATTCGTATGATTGAGTGTAGGGGTACCTCACCACTCATCAATATCTAAGCCTTTGATGGATGTCAAGTTGAGTTCAACATTCATTCTTTATGGTTGACTAACCCTAGCCACTGGACCTTCTTGTCTACAACTATTAGAAGGGCTTTTAGTTGTTCAATGTCTCTTGATATTTAGTATGCTCTTCACATTTGGGAAAGTGTATAGATAAAAACTTAAGTTTTGAGGATGTTGCTTCTTTCAAGTAGAGAAAAATGTAGGAAAGAAAATCTTGTTAGTGAATCAAATTCTATTTTCCTCTAGAATAGGGGCTAGAGGAGTGTGGTGATTGTTATAGGTTCCATGCTATCTTAACCATAATCAAAGAACTACATGGCCTTGATTTCTAGTGAACTACGCCACAAGGATATGTAGGCTTGTTAGGGAGGCTTTGCCTCTTTAGCTCAGGCCATTGTCCCTCTTTACAAAGTAGGGTTTAGGGCTAGTTGCGCATAGCTTAAGATTGGTCCTTGTTGTGGTGTCATGTTATCTTGGGTCATGCTATACTGTGTTATGGTGTGTCATGTGTGTGTTGTGTATGTTTTGGGTTGTTTTTGTGTGCGTATTGCCTAAGGTGTTCTCACTATGCTTCTAACTATTTTCTAATAGGTGTCATGACCTTTATTATGCTTGCAAGTGTTGTGAATATGGAGGCATAGTCTATCTTGAGTTTGCCCTCCCTTCCTAGCTAATTTGTGATGCTTCGGTGGTGTTGTATAGTGCTTTTTAAGGGTGGTATAAGTGGGAACATTTTATATCCCTATAAGTTGCAAATGGCTAGAAGGCTTTATATACAATGAAGAATAAATGTAGCAATTACAATATTTAGACTTGACAATTCAAAACTATATTTTTCAAACAATTATTCAAGATAAAGTGCTTTATAAATGTGTAGTATAGGGCCTAAATCTTGATTCAGAATCATGGAAGAAAATTGAAAACATAAAGAATAGTTCTCATTAGATGAATTCAAAGTGAAAACCCAAGTTCTTTATAATACTTTTATTAGAAGCTACTTTTTCATTATTGGAAGCTAGAACAATGTATCTCTTATTCACAATCTATTTGAATAATGAAAATACTGATAAGATCTTAGAAGAGACTATCCAGAAATCTAAATTATAGGATTGGTGGACTATGAAGATTTAAAGATGGAAAATATTAGTGTCTCTTAGATTGTAGAGACTATGAAGAATTCCAAAGCTTTTGATTTTGTTTTTATAGATAATTTATATGAATTCTTGTGCAAAGAAATCACTTCGCAATACATATTTTTGTAGGTTATTGGATGTATTCATTTGAATAAGGGTTTTACACTAGTGATTTAGGTTATTCTTGAATGCTATAGAATTAATGTTTTACATGCCCATTATTTTTTTGAATTTTTTTACTTGTTGAATTGACCAATTTTGAAATGGTTGAGAAATCATTAGATCTTAAAGTTTTTATGGATCAACATAATACTTTTATTACTTGAGAATGGAAAGTGGATTTTGATCCCTATTTTCCTAATTATTTGAAAATTCCTTGTTGAATTGAATTAGAAAATCTTCTTCTTATTTTTTAAAGTGTTGAAAACAAAATTGTTGGCAACATTGGCACAATTTTGAAGATAGAGTCAAAAACATTACTAAATGGTGTGTAACACACACATTATTTTGCAAAGATTGATTTACGAAAGAAGAAGATAGAATTAAAACTTAAGGTCAGTAATTAGTGTTTTTCCCAAAAAATTACATATTGAAACGAAGGTGTGTTGCATATGTAATTTAGGCCTCTAAAACTTAAGGTCAGTAATTAGTGTTTTTCCAATGTTGATTTAATCCTTTCTCCATTGTTGAATTTAATTTATGTCAAATTTGTCTATGAATATCAAATCCTACTCACTTTAATAATTCTTCATATTTGAGTTTATAGTCTTACTAGATGCTAACTTTTTAATAGTCTTTGTGACTTCCTTAGGAGTAAATTGGAAAAAGTGCTTGTTGCACAATAGTTTTAGAATTATCTTCTCTTGTAAATAGCTTACTATAAAATGAGAAAATATCTTGAAAAAAATTAAATGATAAAGAAGCTTTCTGAAGAAAACATTATTAAAACTGTCTAGGTTTCTTTTTAAGGGTGCAAGTAAATATTGCTCTTGTTCCTTGATAAATTTTCTTTTTTTGGTTCTAATCAAGCATTTATAGGCCTCAACTAAATTTTTTCTATGAATCTTATTTGCATTCTTAATATTCTACATAGCCTGCATGCAATCCTCATCAAACCAAGTCTTCTAAGTTTTTTGTTGTTACCAATGGATAACTTACTTAGCTGTTGAAAGAAAAATTTGTTCAAGCTTCTTATGTCATTTTTCAAGAGTCCTTTTTCTATGTATTGCATTCATATAATTTTCCTTGACTACCAAGGTTAGTATGTATTAACATATTATAATTTGTGTGGATATTGTAGCTATTATCACCATGAAGGCCATGTTGTTAAAATCTATCCTATTCTCAATAAGAAAAAAATATTTGTAAGGAAAAGAAACAACAATTTTTGTAAAAGATAAATAATGGTAGTTTTGAGTAGGCATAACTGAAATATTCTTCAATAAGTTCTCAACCTTTTACTAATCTCTTTAATTCTAAAGGTGCTAGTAAACTCTTGATATCTAAAGAGAACTATTCTTTAGAATTTTTTTTAATAGGGACTAACAATGAAAATATTGATGCAAATGGATTTCACTCAGTGCAACATAAAAGAAGACATCTATAAATACTCCTTTTGATGAGCGCTGTTACTCTAGCGGTTACTTTAGCAATTATTCTAATTATTAGAGTAGTGACTCTAGTGGTTTATTTTAATTATTAGAGCAGTTACTCTAGTGGTTTATTCTAATTATTAGAGCAGTTACTCTAGCGGTTTATTCTAATTATTAGAGAGGTTACTCTAGCGGTTGCTTTAGCACTTATTCTAATTATTAGAGCGGTTATTCTAATTATTAGAGTAGTTGCTCCCAAGCCTATAAATATAGTGCCTAGGCGTACAATTGAAGAAGTCTATTAGCAGAAAAGTAGCGAAACTCTTGTAGTCTATTTGAAGTTAGAGTATTTTCCAAGTGCCCATAGTAGGAGGTCGAAGTGTGGATGGATCTTTATTTGAGCATTGTGTACCTGAGCACACCTTGTGTACGACAATAAAGGCGAGCTTTATGATTCATCCTTGCAGCACTTGAGATTTGTTTTCTTGTGCATTTCTTTTATTTTATTTTCTTATGAATTTATGTTATTTTATGCACTTTACATTTTTGTTATTAGCATAGCAATTCATTTTGATCAATTAAGAAAATCATTAAAATACACTCAGTACGATCACTTCGAGCATGCGTGTAACACTTGGTAACCTAGTAACGATTAGCGTTTGGTAATCCTAGTAGTGTTGCACTAGTTCAGGATGTGTATGGCAAGTGAGAACGGATACTGGTGTTAGGATTAGTTAAAGCTTAGTTAATTAGTAGTTAAGTTAAATTAGTCACTTAGTTATCTCTCTCTTTCCCTATTAACACAAGACAGAAAAACATAAAAGATATAAAAATCATATGCCTCAAGCTTACTTAACCATACAATCATGACATACAAGTAATTTTGGGAAGATAACAATCAACCAACCCATCCTTGTTCCACAAGGGCGCATAAGCACTTAGTCCTTGGAATTCGACTGGATCATGCGTGAAACGCTCGTATTCATATGGTTGAGCATAGGGGTACCTTGCTTCTCATCATTGGTGTCGTTTCTAGGGACTTAGTTGTTTGTGCGCTACCTAGAACATAGGAAATCATTCACATTGTTGAAATGAACCCTTAGGGTTGGTTGAGAAAATAATAAACAAGAATACATTGCACACTGAACAGACAAGTATGTCTCCTACTTCGTATGTGATGGGATGTGATATCGCATAGGTCACGATATTGTGTACGCAATATTGCGTCGTTAGCTGCAATATCACGTACGCAATATTGTAGCCTTGCACTAGTTCTATAAATAAGAGGCGGCTTTCCCTTGTTTCTCCTTCTAGATCTAGACCGTTAGCGAAACTTTGGAAGTTTTACCATTCCAGAGATAGAATAATTTCCATGTGCCCGCAGTAGGAGTCTCAAAGTGAACGGATCTTTATTTGAGCAAATTGCACCTGAGCACACATTTGTGTACGGAAATAAGGATGAACTTTCTGATAAACCTTGCAGTGCATGGACTAAGCTAATTAGGATTTAATTAATGTTAAATGCTTAAATGCTTTCTTAGATAATTAATCTCTCTCAACCCTCAACTCCTAGTTAAGTGCATTCAGTACGACTGCTTCGAGCATGTGTGCTACACTTGGTAACTCAGTAATGAATAGCGTTTGGTAATCCCAGTAGTGTTGCACTGGTTCAGGGTGTGTACAACAAGTGGGAACAGATACTGATGCTTGGACGATTAAAGCTTAGTTAGTGAAAGTTAGTTACTTAGTCTCTTCACCCTTTCCTCTCTTAGCATAGGCGATAAAAAGATAAAAGACATAAAAATCATATACCTCAGACTTAACCATACAATCATGACAATACAAGTAATTTTGGGAAGACAACGATTGATTAACCTTAAGTGTTCCATAAGGTGCGTAAGCACTTAGTCCTTGGAGTTTGATCGGATCGCGCATGTAACACTCGTATTCGTATGGTTGAGTGTAGGGGTACCTCGCCACTCATCATTGGCACCGTTGTCGGGGACTTAGTTGTTTGTGTGCTACGTAGAACATAGGAAATCATCCACATCATTGGGAAGCTTAAACGAACCCTTAGGGTTAATCATACGAAAAAAAAACATAACGGTAAACAGCACACCGAACAAAACTAAGATGTCTTCTTCTCCACACAAAAGCACTTCACCACCTAGGACCAACACTAGAGATAGTCGGCGGCACAACATACATAACCAAGAACTGCCACCAGTTCCTCAATAATTCAGTGTGGTATATATTCATCACGATGAATATATACCTGATTTTACCTTTGTCTTCCATTAAGACAAACAACTACGTTGGAGAGACTTGGAGGGTAACATAGTGTTGCCTCTAGACAGAGCAGCCCCCAACATGCTCCTTTGTGTCCTTGCATGAATTGACATGTCACAATTATACGTTGAGTACGTTGCACTCGATTACAACGTAAGGGACTATCATCCCACAAAAGCACAACGTCAACAGGACTCGCAGCAGGAGAGTTAGCACACATCGTTGAAGGGCAAAGGACCCCGTAATGCTTTGTCCATCATAAGAGAAATCAAGGGTGGTGAAAGTATCTTAATAGGTTCTCCCCAAAATGATGTTCCTCCTCCTAACGATAGTGAGGAGGTAGGGTATTAGAACCTTCACTCCATGATACACAACCCTAGTTCTAATTCCCACGAACACCAAGTGTTCAATGAGGGAACAAAGACATAAGATAAGGGCAAGCATTCTAGTCATCATCATGATCGGGGTCGAGATCACTGAAGGGAAGGTAGGAAACATCGTCATGGCAATGGTTCTCCTTCCTCTTCACCTTGATCGCACCATTCACCCTCTCCTTCAACATCAGGATGTAGTCATAAGGAACCTAACTATGAGGACAAGGGTAAGCAAAATGAGAAACCTTGATGAGAGAGTCGAGAGCGAGGATGAGGGCATTCTAGGGAATCATGACATGGAAGAAGGGAAAGTAGGGAACCGCGTAGGCATCACAGACGCCATGAGAGAGACGACTATGATGAACCCCTACTTGCAACCCAAAGCATGTTAGACATTACAGAGGCTGTTAGAATACCTACAAGGTACCAAAAAGATAGCCAGATCAAGAGACTAGACATGAATAATATCCCACGATTTGAGGGGGGATACAACGCTGATCCACATAATCACTTACAAGAATTTCATGATGTCTGCGCCTTGCAGAATATTGAAAACGAGTGGCAAAAGTTAAAGTTGTTTCCAAGGACACTCATAAAAGAAGTGGAAAGCTAGTATCGGTCCTTAGAACCAGAATCCATTCGAAGGTGGAGTATGATGTTAGAACTGTTTGACGACAAATATCAAGCGTACTCCCGAGTGTTCAACTTGTGTAAGCAGATCCAAGGATGGAAGCAGGATAATTATGAACCCTTGGATGCTGCCATGGGTCGATATTATGCACTGTTACATCGTTTCCTAGGCCATGGGTACGCACAATGGGATCAACTATGCCATCTCGTAGATGGGCTAAGACATGAAACTAGGAGAACCCTTGGGAGATATGCCCAAGGGAGATTATCTGAACTTAGGTCCCATGAGGTTCATAGATTGTTGGAGCAAGTAACTAAGGAAGAAGGTGAGCTACGCAAGAGAGAAAGTGCAGAGGAATATAACCACGATCCTTCCCTCCGAAAGAGGGGAGTAAGATTCTGTGAGGAGGAGGATGAGTCACCACTCAAAGAGTTGATGAGTAGGAAAACCTTGCCGCTTCAAAAATTAACAATAGAAGTGTTAGCTAAGGTAGATCAAATGTGGGACTCCTTAGATAGTAGATTTGAAACAATTTTAAAAATCATAGAGGAGTCTAAGGAGCGAAGTAGTGACCATGATAAGAAAAAGAAGAGGGATTTAGACCATGCACATAAAAAAGGTAAGGGTAAAATAGCTATCACTGAAGAGGTTGTGGATTCGGATATAGAAAATGACAGTGGATGTGAGATTTGCCAATATGACCATCCCAGGGGATGTTTCCCAATAATCTCATAGCTACAAGAGTATGGGGTATATGCACTGAACCCAAGACTTAACAAACGGCAAACACCCCGTCGGTTACCTTATTCCCAAGGTAACCCAAGGCAGTTCCACCAACTGTTAATGTATTATCCAAGTGGAACTCTACCACAACCTATGGAGAAACACTAGTAGTGGAAATACCCACAGTCATAGGGGATGCCACCGCCAAGGCAAGAATATCCTTATTGGCAACCAGATCCATATGGCTATTACATGCAGCAACCAATCTCTCCAAGTGACTCTATCGATCACGTGACCCCACAACATCACTACCAAGCTCGGGAGTACTATAAGACTCCTTCTTCTGGGAGAGACACACCACATGCATACCATCCTTCGAATCCATCCCCCACTCTTACATCGATAGCTCCACTACCACCCACTCCAACGATGCAAGGGGAACTCCCCACTCAATCGCAGCAATGCAATGCTACGAGGGTAGTAAAACTTCAACCCTCTATTGGTTCTAACAACTGTACAAGGAGAAGACCTTTCTTCAGAACCAACAGTTGAAAAAAGCTCTCACAACCACAAGCGGTTGAGCCTCTGAACGTTCCTCCATCAATTAAGGCTTCAGAGCTCCCTTCAAAGTAACAACAAAGCTCAACACACACAGTTATGTTAACACATACAGTCATTGACTAGATCAAGGTGGGCCACTTTCCTAGGAAATTCTCTGACCTTGGAAGTCCCCTAATCTACCTCCAAGTCATTGGGAATGAACCACGAAAGCTCTTCTTGACTCAGGTTCCGGAGTCAACTTGATATCGCAAGAAATGTATAAAGCCTGGAACCTATCCCCACTAAAGAAGAGAAATATTCGCTTAGAGCTGGCTGACTAGTCCATCACTATTCCCTTGGGATTGGTGAAGGACATCATTACGACTGTGTGGCTGGTCATACCCAGCTGATTTCTTAGTGATACAAGTCAACAATGACAAGGGTGACTTCCCAATAATAATGGGAAGGGCATGGCTAAGTACCGTGAATGCATGCCTAGGAATTCATAATCTTTCCTTGGAAATATCTAAGGAAAACACTTATGGAAAGATCAATAAGAAGAAGGCTCCATGCATCACATACAATGATACAAAGGATGATAGCGTACAAGAGTGTTCAACATCTCCTGCATGCAACTGGTGTGCCCAAGAAGTTAACATACAAAAGTGCCTATATATAGCAACCACACAACAAGAGAACATCTAGTGGTTGATAGCTAATCAAGCGAGCAACACACCAATATGCATGGAACTAACTGGGGATAAACTTGCACCCACGAAGAAAGCATAGATGCACTAGAGTAAGAGTGTTGCCAACTTCCAACCCTTAATCTGAAACCACCAATCGAGCGAAGTTGGAAACTCTTAGAAAATCCAAATGAGTACTCCGATAGGAGAATACTAGTCTATGTGCAATTGACCAACCCTTATCATGAACCTAGAACGGTCTATGCACATAGCACATTTGAGAGAGGATGATCTCGCTCACTATGTTGGATCTCTCCCTTCCAATTAAGTCATGGGGGAGATGGCCACCTATGCTGATCGTTTGAGGCCCTTAGTTCTTTTTAAATTTTTGTTTTACACCTTTTTGTTTTACAAATTTCTTTAACTTTTCTTGTTTTTGTTTTACAACATTGTTTATACTTTTTCATTTCTTTGTGTGTTTGATTACTTTATTTGATTCATCACTTAATAAGTGCTCTGAAGATGGTATGAACTGTATTTCATTGATTGCTAATGTTTGGTTTTTACTTCTACGTTATGATGTTGATACTAAGGTATGGTTCTTTTGATATAATAGGCAATGAGTCCACATCATCCATACATCCATGAATTTCTATGGTCTCTTCTGGCTTGGAACTATACAGTCACCTTTATCAATAATAAGAACTATTAACGGATTGGTGACTGGGTATTTCTCAAATTGAGGAAGGACTCAAGGATTTAAAAGGGTGTGACTTCAAGGGGATTTGATGCACTTGTGTTAGCCATTCTCTTGGGTGCTTGGATGTTTTCTTCTTGAGTTTTTTTTACTATTCTGACGTTGTTGAATTATCAGGAAGTTGAGAAAATAAAAATAATAATTCTTTGCATGGTGTGGTTCTCACGCAAAAACATAAAAAAAAAAAAAACAAAACACAGTGAGAATTCAAAGCACACCCCTTAGACAAAATAATCATTTGGGCTACAAGCACTAGTTATGGAACTAAAATAAATATGTTTCCTCTAATTAAGGCCCTTCTCACTTCCTATTCTCTCCTCATTCGTTTCGTCAGAATGGTGATGGCTCTTTGGTGAAGACATTCTTATTACTTCAAGTGGATGGATGGGCCGAATGTATTAATGCGAAGTCACTGAATGTGGTTTGGTTGACGATGGATTTGGAATGGGATCTACTAAGTTACATTAACCATGAACACACAAGGGGCCATACATTACCTTGTTCTTGAGATTCCATTCCATTATCTTCTTTCCATCCTTATTTCCCCATTTATCACCTCATTGCCGACTGTATCAGTAGTCCATATGTTGGTGGATGCATTGTTTTCTTTTTGGTAAACTCTTGTAGTTAAGACTTTAACTCTTGTTTCCAAATGACATTCCTAGAGCCTACAAACTCTTTGAATGTGGGATTGTCAGGGCATTAAGGGCATGAGCCTACTTTGGGGAAGACCCACTGGCATTCCTATTTGGTGCATCCGTTAATTTCTTTCCTTTAAACATTTCCGTAATCACCAATTATGTTGTTCATTTCCATCTTTCACATCCATTTTGTTGGCGTGACCATTGTTTCTTTTTCTCCATCTTTCTTATTCCTTATCTTTTTCCATTCTATTGCTACTGGAGGTTTGCTCTCAGTCATAGGGGTCTTGGTCCAATTTTTTCAATTTTCTCCTAACCCCTACACCTTAGGTAGCCACCAATATTATTTTTTCAGATTTGTATCAACCATATCACAAATCAACCAATGGACCTTACATCGAAGCAAGGTATCAATTGCATTATAATTCATTTATCCTTGCTAATATCAGACTGTGTTGTGTGTGTAGATGGCAATCATACAAAAATGGATTAGATCTAGAGGAAACACTTGGAATGGACTGGTGTTAAAGCAGTTATGTAAGGAACGAGATTGATTACACACTTATGGATGGACAACGAAAGGCACAGTCTTGGCGTTGGTAGCAACAGACTTCTTCTTTCCTTTTTTCTCTCTCCCTTCTCTTTTCTCTTTCTCCCAGCTGTCAAATACGACTGTATGTCAAATAGTGTTCACTCTTATTATCATGAACACTAAGTTTTGTCATGTATTGTAATGATGATCCATTCACATGTCACCTCATTCACCATTAGTTCCATTCAATTCAATAACCCCATACCTTCTCAATGTTTTGTAATGAACTCGAGGACGAGTTTTCATTCAGTCATGGGGGTATGATGGGACGTGATATCGCATAGGCCGTGATATCACGTACGCGATATCATAGCCTAGCGCCAGTTCTATAAATAAGAGGCGGCTTTCCCTTGTTTCTCCATATAGATCTAGACCCTTAGCAAAACTCTGGTAGTTTTACCATATCTAGAGATAGAATAATTTCCATGTGCCTGCAGTAGGAGTCTCAAAGTGAACGGATCTTTATTCGAGCAAATTGTACTTGAGCAAACATTTGTGTACAGAAATAAAGATGAAATTTTTGATAAACCTTGAAGTACATGGACTAAGCTAATTAGGATTTAATTAATGTTAAATTCTTAAATTCTTTTTTAGATAATTAATCTCTTTCAACCCTCAACTCCTAGTTAAGTGCATTCAGTACGACCGCTTCGAGCAGGTGTGCTACGCTTGGTAACCCAGTAACGAATAGCATTTGGTAATCCCAATAGCGTTGCACTGGTTCAGGGTGTGTACGGCAAGTGGGAATAGATACTAATGCTAGGATGATTAAAGCTTAGTTAGTGAAAGTTAGTTACTTAGTCTCTTCACCCTTTCCTCTCTTAGCATAAGCGATAAAAAGATAAAAGACATAAAAATCATATACGTCAGACTGACTTAACCATACAACCATGACAATACAAGTAAGTCTGGGAAGACAACGATTGATTAACCTTAAGTGTTCCATAAGGCGCGTAAGCACTTAGTCCTTGGAGTTCGACTGGATTGCACGTGTAACACTCGTATTCGTATGGTTGAGTGTAGGGGTACCTCGCCACTCATCAGTATGAAAGCACCTTACCGCCTAGGTCTGAAATAGGGAAGAGTTGACAATGTAATACATATGACGTTGATCCGGTAGTCCCTCAACAAGTTTGAGTGGTATATATTCATCCTAATGAGTATATACCAAGCTTCACTTTTATCCTACATCAAGACGAACAACTACGGTGGCGAGACTTAGAAGGTAACATAGTGTTACCTCCCAATCATTTAATCCCGAGCATGCTTCTTCATGCTCTCACACAAATTGGCATGCCACACTTACATGTAGAATACGTTGTGCAAGACCATGATTCGAGAGAATACCATCCCACAGAGGCACAATGTCAAAGGGACTTGCAACAGGAGAGACATCATAAGTCTTTGAAGGGTAAGTGGTCCTAGGATGCCCCACATGTCTTACGTGAAAATGAGGATGGTAAACCTACCTTAGGCAGTCATCCACACAATGATGTTCCTCCCCTTGAATTTGGCCAAGGGGTTGTGTATCAGAACTTTCATTCCAATTCATAACCTAGGTTCTGATACCCACAACCACAAAGGATTTGAAAAAGGGACACGAACTCATGATAAAAGTGGACATTCTAATCACAATCACGATTAGGGATGAGACTGCAGAAGAGAAGGTAGTAGACACCATCATGGTGATGGTTCTTCTTGTTCTTCACCTTCATCATCTCCTTCACCCTCTCCTTCAATATCTGGATGTGGTCATAAAGAAAAAGATCATGGGGATAAAGGTAGGCAAAGTGGAAGTCATAGACGAAACAACCAGGAAAGGGGACGAGGGCAATCTAGAGAGTCACGACATAGAAGAAGGGAGAGTAGGGAATAAAAGAGGCATCATAGATGCCATGGATAAGATGATCATGATGAACACCTCCTCGCTACTTGAAGTATCTTGGACATAACTGAGGCTATTAGAATTCCAACAAGGCATCAGAAAGATAGTAGGATCAAGAGATTAGATATGAACAACATCCCACGATTTGAAAGAGGATACAACGTTGAACCTCAGAATCATTTACAAGAATTCCATGATGCGTGTGCCTTATAGAACATAGAGAATGAATGGAAAAAACTTAAGTTGTTTCCATGGACACTAGTTAAAGAAACGGAAAGCTAGTACCAGTCTTTAGAATCGGAATCCATTCGTAGGTGGAGTACTATGTTAGAACTATTTAATGATAAGTACCAAATGTACTCTTGAGTGTTTAACTTGCAAAGGAAAATATAAGGCTGGAAATGAGGAGGACATGAACCTTTGGATACTGCCATGGGTTGATATTATGCACTATTACACCATTGTCTTGGCCATGGTTATTCACAAAGGGATCAACTGCACCATCTCATGGATGGGCTTAGGCATGAAACAAGAAGAACCCTTGGGACTTATGCCCAAGGAAGACTATTCGAGCTTAGGTCCCATCAAATTCAAAGATTATTGGAGAAAATTGCTAAGGAATAAGGTGAGCTATGGAAGAGAGAAAGTGTAGAAGAGTATAACTGAGATCCTTCCCTCTAGAAGAGGGGAGTAAGATTTTTTGAGGATGAAGAAGAGTCACCACTCGAAGAGATGATGAATAGGAAAACTTTGCCTATCCAAAAGTTGACATCAGAAGTATCAGAAAAGGTAGACCAAATGTGGGATTCCCTAGAAAATAGATTTCAATCTGTTCTTAAAATAGTAGAGGAGTTTAGAGAGTAAGGTAGTGATCGCGAAAAAAGAAAAAAGAGAGAAGCTTAACATGCACATAGCAAGGCTAAGGGCAAAGTTGCCATCATTGAAGAGGTTGTGGAGTTAGAAATAGACAATGATAGTGGATGTGAAATATGTCAATATAACCATCCTAAGGGATGTTGCCCTGTAATCTCACATCTGCAAGAGTCTGGGATGTATACACTCAACCCAGGATTAAACAAATGGCAAACACCCTGAAGGTTACCTTACCCCCAAGGTAACCCAAGAAAGTTCCACCAACCCTTAACATATTATCCAAGTGGAACTCCACCACAACCAATTGAGCAATATCAATAGTGGAAACACCCAAAATCATGGGGAATGCCACCACCAAGGAAACAATATCCTTATCGGCAACCTAACCTATATGGATATTATGTACAGCAGCCAATCTCCCCACGTGAATCTACTGGTCATGTCACTCCTCAACCTCACTACCAAGCCTACGAGTATTATGGGACTCCATCTTCTAGGGGTGATATTCCATAAGCATATCATCCTTCTCATCTGACCGCATCTCTTCCACCAATAGCTCCACTACCACTTGCTCCCGTGGTGCAAGGTGAACTCCCTGCCCAGCCGTAGCAACGTAATGCCACAATGGCTATTAACTCTCAACCTACTGTTGGTTCCAACAACCACATGAAGAAAAGACCTTTCTTTAGAACCAACAGACCAACCAAGCCCTTGCAATCACAAGTGGCTAATTCCTTAGATAGCTCAGTATGAATCAAAACTTTAGAGCCCTCTTCAATGCAATCACCACACTCAACGCATATGGTCATGCTAACACATGTCATCACCAATTGGATCAAAGCTGGCCACGTTCCCAGGAAGTTCTCTAATCTTGGGAGTCCTTTGATATACTTACAAATCACTAGAAATGAACTACGCAAGGCTCTTTTGGATTTAGGTTTTGGTGTCAACTTGATTTCTCAAGAAATATACAAGGCCTAGAACCTACCTCCATTGAAAAAGAGCAACATTTGTCTAGAGTTGGCTGAACACTCCATCACTATCTCATTGGGACTAGTGGAGGAAATTTTTACCACTGTTTGTGGGTGGTCATACCCAGCTGATTGCCTAGTGATTCAGGTGAACAACGGTAAGGGGGACTTCCCAATCATAATGGGAAGAGCATGGCTAAGCACCATCGATGCATGCCTAGGAATCTATGATCTTTTCCTAGAAATATCAAAGGAAAAAACATTTGGAAAGATCAAGAAGAAGAAAGTTCCATGCATCGCATATAGTAACACAGTGTATAATTGCATGTAGAGGTCATGGGTTATGCAAAGTTTAACATTGCCTGCATGCAATCAATGTGCACAAGTGATTAACATACAAAGATGCTTGTATGTAGCAGCCACATGACAGGAAGACATCTAGTGGCTGATGGCTAATCAAGAAAGTAGTTCACTCATATGCATGGAACCAATTGAGGGTTTGACTTGTGCTTACATCGATAGCATAGACGCATTAGAGCAAGTCCACCGCCAACTTCCAAGTCTTAACCTTGAAAATATCAATAGGGGGAAGTTGGAAATCCATGAGAAATTTAAGTAGGAGCCCCTTGAGCTGAAACAATTGCCCACTAGTATGGAATACACATTTCTTAAAAATGGAAAATTGGTGATTATCAATGCTAAGCTTGCTCCTCAACAAAAAGAAGAACTTCTGAATGTAATAAATAAATGGTCGAAGCCTTCGCTTGGTCATATCCTGAATTAATTGGAATAGATCCTAGGATATGCCAACATAGAATTTACACTGACCCCTCCATGAAGCCTGGAGGACAACCATAGAGGCAATTGAACCCTAAGTTGAAGCAAGTAGTTAAGGAAGAAATCGAATAGCTTCTCAAGGTTGGGTTCATATACCCCATTGTTGATAACGAATGGGTTAGCGCCTTAGTATTATGCCTAAAAAGGGAGGCAAATGGAGGGTGTGCATAGATTTTAGGCTATTAAATATGGAAACATTCAAAGATTACTTTCCATTGCCATTTGTCGACCAAGTCTTAGACACCATCGCAGGGCATCACTATTACAGTTTTCTAGATGGATATAGCGGATATAACCAAATACAAATAGCCCCAGAAGACCAAGCCAACACTACGTTCACCAGTCTTTGGGGAACGTTCACATACAAACAGATGCTTTTTAGCTTGTGCAATGCCGTTGCAACATTTCAACGACTAGTTCTAAGCATATTCCAATAGTAGATAGGGAATGGCATGGAGGTCTTTATGAATGACTTCTTCATTTATGGAGAAAACTTTGATCAAGCCTTCGATCGGTTGGAGCAAGTGTTAAAAATATGTGTAGAAACCAATTTGAGGCTCAATTGGTAGAAAATCCATTTGATGATCCAAGAAGGTGTAGTACTAGGGCACAAAATCTCACACACAGGGATAGAGGTAGACGTTGAGAAAATCAAAATTATCCAAGGAATTACTTATCAACCGGAAACTGTCAAAGATATTTGATCATTCCTTGGACACACAGGCTACTATAGGAGATTTATTAAGAACTTTTCAAAGGTTTCCTAACCATTGGTTGAATTAACCAAAAAGGATATACCTTTTAAGTGGACCAGGGAATGCAAATTAGCTTTCCAAACTCTAAAATAGAAGCTAGTAGAAACACCCATTCTACAAGCTCCTGACTAGTTCAAACCATTCCATATCATGACTAACGCATCCAACTGTGATTGAGGAGCTGTACTTACACAGTTAGATGACCAAAAGCATCCTTGTTACATCCACTGTGCAAGTAGAAGTAACATTGGTGCACAACTTAACTACACTACCACAGAGAAAGAATTAATGACTGTAGTTTTTACACTAGAAAATTTTAGACACTATGTATTGGGATATAAAGTATATATACATACAGATCATAGTGCAATTCAGTTCCTCATGAATAAGCCAATGGTAAGCCCTCGTATGATATGATGGCTTGTAATCTTACAAGAGTTCGATTTAACGATGATTGATCGCAAAGGCACCGATAATGTAGTTGTTGATCATTTATCTTGGTTGCGATGGGATAGCAAAGAGGATGAGTATCCAATTTCTGATCATTTCCATGATGAATTCCTTTTTGCTGGTGTAGTGAATAATCAATCACCCATGGAGATAAACTGGTACAGTATCATTCTTACCTATCTCCTCACCCAACAAACACCACAAGAGTTAAACCTTAAGAAGAAACAACAGTTTCTTCATCAAGCCAAGTACTTTATGGAGATCAATGGGTAACTTTATAAAGTGTGTCCCGATGGCTTGGTTCGATGGTGTGTTCCTGATATAGATCAACTGCAAGTTCTCCAAGATGCTCATGAGGGTCCTTGTGGGGGTCATTACGCTGTAAGATGAATGGCCATCAAGATCCTGCTTGTAGGATATTATTGGCCTACATTATTTTGGGATGCCCATCATTTCTTCTAATCTTGTGAGTGTTGTCAACGTTATGGGGGAATGATTGCTAGAATGGAGGATCCACAACAATTGATTCAACTGTTAGAACCCTTCAACATTTGGGGAATTGATTTTATGGGGCCAATTACACCAATGTCCAATGGAAAAGCTTATATTATTGTTGCCATTGATTACCTAGAAAAATGGGCTGAAGCAGCTGTTGTTAAAGATTGTACATCATCTACAGTTGCACGATTTGTTCAACAACAAATCATAAACAAGTTTGGTGTGCTGCGTGCACTTATTTTAGACAATGGGACACACTTTACAGGTGCAACTTTTCAGAAATTAATGTAATGTTTAGGGGTTGAGCATAAATTGACTACACCATATGACCCCCAAGTGAATGGTCAAGTAGAAGTCACCAACAGGGAGATTAGGATGATATTGACAAGAACCATTAGCAAGTTTAGGCGAGAGTGGAGCACTAAACTAAACGATGCTCTTTGGCCATACCTCTCCACATGGAAACTCCCTATAGGCTACTCTCCCTATGAGTTAGTGTACGGTAAATTACCAATGCTTCCCATTCAAACTAAGCTTCATACACTATCCATGGCATGTGATCTCAACCTTGACCTTGATTTAGCACAAAAACAACGGTTAGTAACCCTTAACTTGCTAGATGAAAATTGACTAGCTGCCTTGTCATCTAACAAGTTGCACAAGGCATTTAATAAACATCGTCATGACCTAAGGATTAGGAAAGTTAAATATCAACTGGGAGATAAGGTTCTCTACTGGAATCCCACACATGTGCCACAACATACTAAATTTCAAACACTATGGGAAGGACCTTATATTATTTATCCAACTTTTCCTTCAAGGGCTATGACAATATACAAACCTGAGAGCCCAGAAAAGAAACTATTGGTCAACGTACAACAAACCAAACCTTTCTATGAGCTTAGGACAGCTAGTACACATGCTACCTCTCTTGATGGACAACCTTGCTCACTATTTTGGATTCCCTCCTTCCAACTTATTCATGGGGGAGATGGCCACCTATGCTAACCGTTCTAGGCCCTCAGTTCTTTTTGAATTTTTGTTTTACACATTCTTTCAACTTTTCTTATTTTTGTTTTACACCATCATTCATGTTTTTACTATTTCTTTCTTTGCTTGCTTTACTTTTATTTGTCATCTAATAAGTGCTCATGATGGTGGATTGAATTATATCGTATTGGTTGCTAATGTTTGGTTTTTACCTTTAAATTATGATGCTGATATTAAGGTATGGTTCTTTTGGTAAAATAGGCAATGACTCCACACCGTCCACTCATCCATACAACTCTATGGTCTCCTTTGGCTTGGAATTGTACAGTCCCCTTTTTCTAAGTAAACTTGTTAATGAATTGGTGGCTGGGTATTTTTCAAACCAAGGAAAGACTCAAAGGATGAAAAGGGTGTGACTTCAAGGGGATTTGATGTATTGGTGCTGGCCATCCTCTTGGGTGCTTGGATACTTTTTCTTGGGTTTTCTGCCATTCTAACATTGTTCAAATATCAGGAAGCTAAGTGAATAAAAATAAGTGTTTGCATGGTGTGGTTCTCACGCAAAAAAAAAAAAGGAGAAAAGTGAGAATTCAAAGCACACCCTTTAGACATAATAAAGCAATATAGGCTACAAGCACTGGTTATGAAGCTGGAAAGACATGTTACCCATGCTTGAAGGTTCCCTCTAACTAAGGCCCTTTCTGACTTCTTACTTCTCCATCTCGCTCTCCTCGGGATGGTGGTCACTCTTTGTGAAGGCATTCTTGTTACTTTAAGAGGATGGATTGGCTAGGTCTATTGATGCAAGGTCACTGAATGTGGTTTGTATGAGTCTGGATTTGGTATGAGTTCTACTCAGTCACATTAACCATGAAATACACAAGGAACTTTATACAACCTTGTTCTTGGGATTCCATTCCATTCTCTCCTCTCCATCTTTTTTCTCATTTTCCACCTCATTGCTGATTTTATCATGAGTTCGTTTTGGGTTGATGCATTGTTTTTCTTTGGTGAATTCTTGTAGGTAAGTTTTTAGCTCTTACTTCCAAATGACATTCCTAGAGCCTATAGACTCTTTGGTTTGTGGGTTTTTTAGGGCATAAAAGGCATGAGCCTACTCTGGGGAGGACCCACTGGCATTTATTTTTGGTGCAATTGTTAACTTCTTTTCCATAAACATTTCCTACAATTAATCATCTCTTGTTTCATCCCCATCCATGACATCCATTTTATTGGCGTTGCCATTGTTATTTTTTCCCATCTTTCTTATTCCTTCGATTTTTCCATCTTATAGCTACTAGAGGTTCACTCTTAGTCATGGGGGCCCTGGCACAAGTTTTTTAATTTTCTCCATTTTATTATTCACCTAACCCCTACACCTTGGGTAGTCACCTATGATAAATCTCTGAACTAGTTTCTGCCATAACCACAACTCAGCCAATGCGCTTCATATCGAGGCAAGGTATCAACTACATTGTGGTTTATCTATCCTTGCTCATTTGTGACTGTGTTGTGTGTGTAGATGGTGATCATATAAATAATGGATTAAGCTTGGAGGAAGCACTCAGGATGGACCAGAATTGGAGCATTTACGAAAGGAGTAAGTCTGGTGGCATGGCTATGAATAAACAACAGAAGGCACAATCTTAGCATTGGTGGAAACACACTTCATTTTCTTTCTCTCTCTTCTCTACAAGCTGTCAAATAAAAGCTTGGATGTCATTTATGTACGAGTGTTCACCACAATGGTCATGAACACTAATGTTGTAATATGCTTATGATCCGTTCATGGGGCACGTTGAGTCTATCATCCCATTCCACCATCAGTTGTCAATTAGTCAATAATTCCATACCTTTCCAATATTTTGTAAGGAACTCGAGGATGGGTTTTCATTTAGTCGTGGGGGTATGATGAGAGTGGTTACTCTAGTAGTTATTCTAATTATTAGAGTAGTTACTCTAGTATTTTATTCTAATTATTAAAGAGGTTACTCTAGCAGTTGCAGTTATTCTAATTATTAGAGTGGTTATTCTAATTATTAGAGTAGTTTCTCTAAAGCTGATAAATATAGTGCCCAGGCACACAATTGAAGAAGTCTTTTAGCAGAAAAGTAGCAAAACTCTTGTAGTCTATTTGAAAGTTAGAGTATTTTCCAAGTGCCCGCAGCAAGAGGTCAAAGTGTGGATGGATCTTTATTTAAGCATTGTGTACCTGAGCACACCTTATGTACGGTAATAAAGATGAGCTCTTTGATTCATCCTTGTAGCACTTGAGATTTGTTTTCTTACACATTTATTTTATTTTATTTTCTTATGCATTTCTGTTATTTTATTTTATTTTATGCACTTTACATTTCTGTTATTAGTGTAGCAATTCATTTTGATCAATTAAGCAAATTGCTAAAATATACTCAGTACGATCACTTCGAGCATGCGTGAACACTTGGTAACCCAGTAACGATTAGCGTTTGGTAATCCTAGTAGTGTTGCATTGGTTCAGGATGTGTACAACAAGTGAGAATGGATACTGGTGTTAGGATTAGTTAAAGCCTAGTTAATCAATAGTTAAGTTAAATTAGTCACGTAGTTATCTCTCTCTTTCCCTATTAGCATAGGACATAAAAAAAATAAAAGATATAAAAATCATATGCCTCAAGCTTACTTAACCATACAATCGTGACATACAAGTAAGTTTGGGAAGACAACGATCAACCAACCTGCCCTTGTTCCACAAGGGCGCATAAGCACTTGGTCCTTGGAATTCGACCAGGTCATGCGTGAAATGCTCGTATTTGTATGGTTGAGCATAAGGGTACCTCGTCACTCATCACCTTCCAATTTAAAAACCCCAAAGGTACCTCATTTTCTTTCTACTTCTACTACTATTCCAAATATGTTTTGATTAGATATTGCTTTTTCACTTATGAGTGACATAGATTATGAGACAATTTTTGGGCTTGAAAAATCAAGGATGAGAACATCATCCCTCACATCTCAATGCTAGTTTTATCATGGAGTGTTTGGTGCCTCTCTAATAGGTCTCAAATCAGTATTTTGGGGGAGTATCTTTCAAAACGACATTTATCTCCAGGTTTTCTTTTCTTGCAAACAATTAAGATTTTAGCTCATGATATGAGTTTTGTTGATAAATGCATTTTAAAATTTTTTTTGTATTATTTCTTTTGCTACTCATGAAGTTAATAAAAAATGTGTTGTTATTCTTGTCAATAAAAATTGGACTGGTAAAGTTTCAAATTTTGGTTTTGATAACCTTGGAAGAGTTATTTGGATTCTTTATCATACTAAAAAAGGTGACTTTGGACTTTGTAATATTTATGTTTCTAATAATTCCAAATATTTATTAGAGGTTTGGAAATATCTTTTATCTTTTCATAAAGTTGCTTGGATTATTGGAGGTGATTTTAATATAATTAAAAGTTATTTAGATAAACTTGGTGATCTTTCTCCTAATATGTCTTCTCAAAAAAAGAAGATTGGTGCAATTTCAAAGAAAAATATTTTCTTTTTGATGTTAACTCTTTATTCCCATATTATTTGAATGAGAAACATTATATTTAGTGTAATTATCAATAAGGAAATGATAGAATTTATTGTTGACTTGATAAATTCTACATTTCTAATGTTTTCTTTTAAAAGCTTGTAAGGAAAGTAAAAGTGCATATAGATGTTATTTTGTCAAGTCATTTTCTTGGTAGCATTTCTCTTTTTGGTATTAATTCTTCATACTTTTGAAAGCATAAGCTTTTTCATATGAAAGTTAATATGCTCATGGGATCCAGTTAGAAAAATATTTTAAAGTCTTTATGGAATGTATAAAAAAAGTCTATTTGTAATATTGGTTGGATTGATTGGTGGTAGCAAACTACTTGTAGAGAGAAATTATGTTAGATGGTTTGAAATGTAATTTGCTAAGCATAAGTATCAATTTAAAGAAGATCTTGTAGAATTTGTAAAAAAAAAAAATGCAAATTATTTTAGACCAAAATCCCCTTGATTTTGAAACTCAAAAAGCCTTGGCTAAAAACTCATTATGCTAAACAATGTTGGAATACTTTTGAAGCTAAAAGCACAATCATTAAAAGTCTCATGGGTTGGCTAAAATTGAAGATGAACCTTGTAAGAAATATTTTAAATTTTTTAAAGGAAAGGATTAAGTACTTGAACTGGAATCACTTTATATAAATAATTTTATCATTAAAGATCCTAAGACTATTAATAGTTTTTTCACAAATCATTTTTCTTCTAAAAGTTTTAGTAAGGAATCCTTTTAGACCTATAGTACACATATTCCTCATCTTATAACAAAAGCACATCAAAATATTCTTGAAGCAGAAATTACATCAAAAGGAATCAAAACAATGATCCTTAGTTTAGCAAATGGTAAAGGTGTAGGTTTTGATGGTTTTCATATTGAATTTTTTAAAAAGCATTGAAACATATTTAGAAATGATCTCTTTCATGTTTTTCAAAAAGCCATTAAAAAGTTTCTCTTGGTAAAAATATTAATTAAGGTGTGATTCATCTTCATTCTAAGAATGGAGATCTTCAACATATTAGTAATTTGAGGCCTATTACTTTTCTTAATAATACTTATGAAATTTTAGCTAAATGCATAGCTTGCTAAATTTAGAAGATTATTAAAGATATCATTAGACTTGAGCAAACTGGCTTTGTTAGAAGTAGACATATCTTAAATAATATTATTGCAGTTTGGGAGGAAATGCAATGGGCTTCTAATACTAACCAAGATTTTGCTTTTATTAAGTTAGAATATGCCAAAGCTTATGACAATAATGAATGGAAATTTATTATTTCTTATCTCTACAATTGAGATTTGGTGATTACTTTATTCATCTTGTCCATACCCTACTCACTAATCCTAATGCTCAAGTTGTTACTAATTTTGGATTAAGTTTCTCATTTTCTCTTCAATGGTTAGCTTATCAAGAATGTCCTCTAGCTCCTATCTTTTTATTATTATTGCAGATTTTCTTTCACATAATCTACATTATGATTGACAAAGGAATTTCACTAAGGGTATTTCAATTGATGATCAAGATACATAAATGCTTAACATGCACTTTGTAGATGATTCATTTTTTATGATCAACAATTCTTTGCAACACATTAATACTCTTTTAGCTAAACTGGAGGATTATTACATGTTATCTAGCACTTGGATTAATTGTCAAAAGTATGTTGTTTATTGTAATGGAAATATTGATGAGTGGGTTACTCTCAAGCCTTGCAAAATCTTGAAAAATGATTTTGTGTTTAAAATTTTAGGAATACCATTTTTTTTAGCATAATCTTACTATTTTGTGAAATTATGTGATTGATAAAATTGAAAAGAAGCTTGGTAAATTGAAAGAACAAAAAAGCTCACCCTTGTTATCAAAGTTTTAGTTATCAAGTAAATGCTTTAATCAACTCATGTTTATTACTGTAGTTGTTGGGCTCTTTTTAAAACTTCTCATGATATAATTGATCATATTATTTATTGGTTTCTTTGATCTGCTAGGTAACATTGAAAAGGTTTTTCTAGAGTTGCTTGGAATGTTTGCACTAGTAGTAAGAAAGATGGAAATTTTGGCCTTTTTAATTGTTATAACTAGGGTATTTTTGTTGCAACAAAATAGATTGCAAAGTATATTAATTGAGATGATGTTTGGATGCTCATTTTAAGAAACAAACTTATGTAAGAAAAACCGATAAATGATAATCTTTGGTCTCGTGATAACTTTCTTCAATGTCTTCTTTTTCCTCAGGTCATTTCTATTTATGGTTCTTTAATTTAAAAAAAATTTGGTAGACATGGTGTAAGCTTAGTAAATATTGGAATTACAATTGTATTATAGTTTTAGAAGATGTACTTAAGAAAATTAGCCCATGATGACTTCAGTATAAGGAAGGAGCTTGGGCTACTAGTGAATCAGAATCATGTACCACTTGGTGCAAATTTGGTATCACTTCAGTTTCTTGTCTGCACATGCATGATAGATGGATTATTTGGAATGAAGTTTCTAGCCTCTATGGTTTAAATAAAAAGAGGAAAGAAATTTGACAAATTAATTTCTAATCTTTATAAGTTATTTAAAGTTAATAAAAATTTGCATTAGGCTTTTCTAGGTATTTTTTGGAAGGATGGAAAATATTTTTTCATTTTAATTTAAAAGTTTCTTATGAAATTATTATAGAGAATGAATTTATTCATAAAAAATTCAATAAGGCCTAAAAAATGAAATTATTATCACACTTTTGGATGAGGAAAATGAAAGATATTTGGAGAGCTCCTACATTTACTAAAATTCATATTTTTTTTATGTTGTCTTATTCATCAAGGTATTCCTATTAGCACTGGTCTTAAATATATAAGAAATGTTTCTCCTCAATGTCCTCTTTGTAAAAGATAAGATCAAATTCCTTGAACAATTCTAATTCATATGTCTTATAAGCTTTCATTAAAGTGTCCTTATCTTTATAAATATTGTTGATTTGATTTACAATAAGTTGTGAATAATTGTAAATCTTTAACTTTCAGAGGTCAAACTAAATAGCATATTTTAGTCCATGGATTAAAGCTTCATATTCAACCATGTTGTTTGTTATGAACTTTAAACAAATGAATGGCCTTAAGTTTTGGAGCTTTCGCAAGGGTGATGGGACGCGATATCGCAGCTCATCGCCTTGTCTATAAATAAGAGGCGAATTTCCCTTGTTTTCCCATCTAGATCTAGACCCTTAGCTAAACTCTGGCAGTTTTACCATTCCAGAGATAGAATAATTTCCATGTGCCTGCAGTAGGAGTCTCAAAGTGAACAGATCTTTATTCGAGCAAATTGTACTTGAGCACACATTTGTGTACAGAAATAAAGACAAAATTTATGATAAACCTTGCAGTGCATGGACTAAGCTAATTAGGATTTAATTAATTTTAAATTCTTAAATTATTTCTTAGATAATTAATCTCTCTCAACCCTCAACTCCTAGTTAAGTGCATTCAGTACGACCGCTTCGAGCACGTGTGCTACGCTTGGTAACCCAGTAACGAATAGTGTTTGGTAATCCCAGTAGCATTGCACTGGTTCAGGGTGTGTACAAAAAGTAGGAATGGATACTAATGCTAGGATGATTAAGGCTTAGTTAGTGAAAGTTAGTTACTTAGTCTCTTCATCCTTTCATCTCTTAGCATAGGCAATAAAAAGATAAAAGACATAAAAATCATACACCTCAAGCTTACTTAACCATACAACCGTGACAATACAAGTAAGCCTGGGAAGACACGATTGACTAACCTTAAGTGTTCCATTAGGGTGCATAAGCACTTAGTGCTTGCAGTTCAAATGGATCATGTGTGAAACACTCATATTCGTATGGTTGAGTGTAGGGGTACCTCGCCACTCATCATTGGCACTGTTGCCGGGGATTTAGTTGTTTGTGTGCTACGTAGAACATAGGATATCATTTACATCGTTGGGAGCTAAAATGAACCTTTAGGGTTGATCAAACAAAAATATAACATAACGGTAAACTGCACACCAAACAATACTAAAATTTCTTCTTCTCCACATAAAAGGACTTCACCGCCTAGGACTAACACTAGAGACAGTCGGCGGTACAACACACATAACGAAAATCTGCCAGTTCCTCAACAATTCAGTGTGGTATATACTTATCATGATGATTATATACCCAAGTTTACCTTTGTCTTCCATCAAGACGAACAACTGTGTTGGAGAGACTTGGAGGGTAACATAGTGTTGCCTCTAGACAGAGCCGCACCCAACATTCTCCTTCATGTCCTTGCATGAATTGGCATGTCACAATTATACGCTGAGTACATTGCATGCAATTACAACGTAAGGGACTACCATCCCACAGAAGCGCAACATGAACGGGACTTGTGGTAGGAGAGTTATCACACATTGTTGAAGGGCAAAGGACCCCATAATGCTTCGCCTGTCATAAGAGAAATTAAGGGTGGTGAACCTATTTCAATAGGTTCTCCACAAAATGATGTTCCCCATCCTAACGATAGTGAGGAGGCGGTGTATCAGAACCTTCGCTCCACGATACACAACCCTAGTTTTGATTCCCATGAACACCAAGTGTTCAATGAGGGAACACAAACATAAGATAAGGACGAGCATTCTTATCATCATCACGATCGGGGTTGAGATCACCGAAGGAAAGGTAGGAAACATCATCATGGTGATGGTTCTCCTTACTCTTCCCCTTCATCATCACATTCACCCTCTCCTTCAACATCAGGACGCAGTCACAAGGAACCTCATTGTGAGGACAAGGGTAAGCAAAATGAGAAACCTCGATGAGAGAGTCAAGAGCGAGGATGAGGGCATTCTAGGGAATCATGACATGGAAGAAGGAAAAGTAGGGAACCGCGTAGGCATCACAGACACCATGAGAGAAATGACCATGATGAACCCCTACTTGTAACCTGAAGCATGTTAGACATTACAAAGGCCGTTAGAATACCTACAAGGCACCAAAAAGATAGTCGGATCAAGAGACTAGATATGAATAATATCCCATGATTTGAGGGGGGATACAATGCTGATTCACAGAATCACTTACAGGAATTTCACAATGCCTGTGCCTTGTAGAATATTGAAAATGAGTGGCAAAAGTTAAATTTTTTTCTAAGGAGACTCATAAAAGAAGTGGAGAGCTGGTACTAGTCCTTAGAACCAGAATCCATTCGAAGGTGGAGTACAATGTTAGAACTATTTAATGATAAATATCAAATGTACTCCCAAGTGTTCAACTTGCAGAAGCAGATCCAAGGATGGAAGCAGAATAATCACAAAATATTGGATGTTGCCATGGGCCGATATTATGCATTGGTACATCATTGCCCGGGCCATGGTTACGCACACTGGGATCAACTACACCATCTCGTAGATGGGCTAAGACATGAAACTAGGAGAACCATTGCGACATATGTCCAAGGGAGATTATCTGAACTTAGGTCCCATGAGGTTCATAGATTGTTGGAGCAAGTAGCTAAGGAAGAAGAAAAGCTATGTAAGAGAGAAAGCATGGAAGAGTAGAACCATGATCCTTCCCTCCAAAAGAGGGGAGTGAGATTTTGTGAGGAGGAGGATGAGTCACCACTTAAAGAGTTAGTGAGTAGGAAAACCTTGCTACTTTAGAAATTAACAACAGAAGTGTCGGCTAAGGTAGATCAAATGTGGGACTCCTTAGATAGTAGGTTTGAAACTGTTTTAAAAATCATAGAGGAGTCTAAGGAGCGAAGTAGTGACCATGATAAGAAAAAGAAGAGGGATTTGGACTATGCACGTAACAAAGGTAAGGGTAAATTAGCTATCACTGAAGAGGTTGTGGATTCAGATATAGACAATGATGGTGGATGTGAGATTTGCCAATATGACCATCCTAAGGGATGTTGTCTAATAATCTCACATCTACAAGAGTCTGGGGTGTATGCACTCAACCCAAGACTTAACAAACGACAAGCACCTTGTCGGTTATCTTATCCCCAAGATAACCCAAGGTAGTTCCACCAACCATTAATGTATTATCCAAGTGGAAATTTGCCACAACCTATGGAGCAACACTAGTAGTGGCAATACCCACAGTCATGGGGGATGCCACCGCCAAGGAAATAATACCCTTACCGGTAACCGTATCCATATGGCTACTACATGTAGCAGCCAATCTCTCCAAGTGACTTTGTTGGTCAGATTACCCCACAACGTCACTACCAAGCTCAGGAATACTATAGGACTCCTTCTCCTGGGAAAGACACACCACATGCATACCATCCTCCAAATCCCCCCGCGACTCCACTACCACCCGCTCTAGTGATGCAAGGGAAACTCCCCACTCAACCACAACAACGCAATGCTACGAGAGCTGTAAACCTTCAACCCATTGGTGGTTTCAACAACCGTACAAGGAGAAGACCTTTCTTTAGAACCAATAGTCCAAACAAGCTCTCACAACCACAAGCAGTTGAGCCTCCGAACGCTCCTGCATCAAATAAGACTTTGAAGCTCCCTTCAAACCAACAACAGAGATCAACGCATACGGTTATGTTAACACATACCATCACTAACTGGATCAAGGTGGGCCACCTTCCCAAGAAATTATCTAATCCTGGAAGTCCTCTAATCTACCTCCAAGTCACTGGGAATGAATCACGTAAAGCTTTTCTTGACTCAGGTTCTAGAGTCAACTTGATATCGAAGAAATGTATAAAGCCTAGAACCTACCTCCACTAAAGAAGAGCAATATTCACTTAGAGTTGGCTGACCAGTCCATCAACATTCCCTTGGGATTGGTGGAGAACATCATTACCACTATGTGTGGTTGGTCATACCCAGCTGATTTCCTAGTGATACAAGTCAATAATGACAAGGGGGACTTTCCAATAATAATGGGAAGGGCATGGCTAAGTATCGTGAACACATGCCTAGGAATCTATGATCTTTCCTTGGAAATATCTAAGGAAAACACTTATGGAAAGATTGAGAAGAAGAAGGTTCCATGAATCACATACAATGATACAGAGGGTGATAGTGTATAGGAGCGTTCAACATCTCTTGCATGCAATCGGTGTGCCCAGAAAGTTAACATACAAAAGTGCTTATATGTAGCAACCACACAACAAGAGAACACCCAGTGGTTGATAGATAATCAAGAGAGCAACCCACCAATATGCATGGAACTAACTGGGGGACCAACTTATGCCCACGTAGAAAGCATAGATGCACTGGAGCAAGAGTGTCGCTAACTTCCAACCCTTAATTTGAAACCACTAATTGAGGGAAGTTGGAAACTTTTAAAAAATTCAAATGAGTACTCCAATAGGAGAATACTAGTATGTGTGCAACTGACCAAACCTTATCATGAACCTAGAACGGTCTATGCACATAGCACATTTGAGAGAGGATGACCTCGCTCCTTATTTTGGATCTCTCCCTTCCAATTCAGTCATGGGGGAGATGACCACCTATGCTGATGATTTGCAGCCCTCAGTTTCTTTTTAAGTTTTTGTTTTACACATTTTTGTTTTACAAATTTCTTTAACTTTTCTTATTTTTGTTTTACAACATCATTTATACTTTTTCATTTCTTTGTGTGTTAATTATTTTTCTTAATTCATCACCTAATAAGTGCTTTGATGGTGGTATGAACTGTATTCCATTAATTGCTAATGTTTGGTTTTTACTTTTAAGTTATGATGTTGATACTAAGGTATGCTTCTTTTGATATAGAAGGCAATGAGTTCACTTCATTCATACATCTATAAAATTCTATGGTCTCTCTTGGCTTGGAACTGTATAGTCCCTTTCTCAATAATAAGAACTATCAACGAATCGGTGATTGGGTATTTCTCAAACTAAGGAAGGACTCAAGGATTGAAAAGGGTGTGACTTCAAGGGGATTTGATGCACTTGTGCTAGCCATTCTCTTGGGTGCTTGGATGTTTTCTTCTTGAGTTTTCTTACCATTCCAACGTTGCCACATTATCGGGAAGTTGAGAAAATAAAAATAATAAGTCTTTGCATGGTGTGGTTTTCACAAAAAAAAAAAAAAATAGTGAGAATTCAAAGCACACCCCTTAGAAGAAATAATCATTTGGGCTACAAGCACTAGTTATGGAACTAAAATAAACATGTTCCCTCTAACTCAGGCCCTTCTCGCTTCCCACTTTCTTCTATTTCGTTTCGTCAGAATGGTGGTGGCTCTTTGGTGAAGGCATTCTTGTTACTTCAAGTGGATGGATGGGCCGAATGTATTAATGTGAAGTCACTGAATGTGGTTTGTTTGATGCTGGATTTGGAATGGGATCTACTAAGTCACATTAACCATTAATACACAAGGGGTTGTACACCACCTTGTTCTTGAGATTCCATTCCATTCTCTTCTTTCCATCCTTCTTTTCCCACTTATCACCTCATTGTCGGTTGTATCAGTAGTCCATATTTTGGTGGATGCATTGTTTTCTTTCTGATAAACTCTTATGGTTAAGAATTTAACTCTTATCTCCAAATGACATTCCTAGAGCCTATGGACTCTTTGAATGTGGGATTGTCAGGGCATTAAGGGCATGAGCCTACTTTGGGGAGGATCCACTAGCATTCCTATTTGGTGTATCCGTTAGTTTCTTTCCCTTAAACATTTCCGTAATCACCATTTATTTTGTTCATCTCCATCTTTGACATCCATTTTATCGGTGTTGCCGTTGTGTCTTTTTCTTCATCTTTCTTATTCCTTCTCTTTTTTCATTCTATCACTACTAGAGGTTCGCTCTTACTCATGGGGGTCCTAGTCCAATTTTTTCAATTTTTCTCTTAACCCCTACACCTTGGGTAGTCACTAGTATTATATCTTCAAATTTGTATAAGCCATATTACAACTCAACCAATGGACCTTACATCGAAGCAAGGTATCAATTGCATTATGATTCATTTACCCTTGCTAATATCAGACTGTGTTGTGTGTGCAGATGGCAATCATACAACAACGGATTGGATCTGTAGGAAACACTTGGAATGGACTAGTGTTGAAGCAGTTACGCAAGAAACAAGATTGATAGCGTGCTTATGGATGGACAATGAAAGGCGCAATCTTGGCATTGCCAGCAGCAGACTTCTTTTCTCTCTCTCTTCTCTTTTCTCTATGAGCTGCCAAATAAGGCTGGATGTCAAATCTGTATAGTGTTCACTCTTGTTGTCATGAACACTAAATTTTTCCATGTATTGTAATGATGATATGTTCACATGTCACCCCATTCACCATTAGTTTCATTCAAGTCAATAATCCCATACCTTCCCAATAATTTGTAAGAAACTTGAGGACGAGTTTTCATTTAGTCATGGGGGTATGATGGGACGTGATATTGCATACGTGATATTATGTCGACCCCTGCGATATCGCGTATGTGATATCACAGCCCATCAACTTGTCTATAAATAAGAGGTGGCTTTCCCTTGTTTTTCCATATAGATCTAGACCCTTAGCTAAACTCTGGAAGTTTTACCATTCCAAAGATAGAATAATTTCCATGTGCCCATAGTAGGAGTCTCAAAGTGAATGGATCTTTATTCGAGTAAATTGTACCTGAGCACACATTTGTTTATGGAAATAAAGATGAACTTTCTGATAAACCTTGTAGTGCATGGACTAAGCTAATTAGGATTTAATTAATGTTAAATGTTTAAATTCTTTCTTAGATAATTAATCTCTCTCAACCCTCAACTCCTAGTTAAGTGCATTCAGTACGAGCACTTCGAGCACATGTGCTATGCTTGGTAACCCAGTAACGAATAACATTTGGTAATCCCAGTAGCGTTGCGTTGGTTTAGGGTGTGTACGGTAAGTGGGAATGGATACTGATGCTAGGACGATTAAGGCTTAGTTAGTGAAAGTTAGTTACTTAGTCTCTTCACCCTTTCCTCTCTTAGCATAGGCGATAAAAACATAAAAGACATAAAAATCATACACCTTAGGCTTACTTAACCATACAACCATGAAAATACAAGTAAGTTTAGGAAGACAATGATTGATTAACCTTAAGTGTTCCATTAGGGTGCGTAAGCACTTAGTCCTTGGAGTTTGACTAGATCATGCATGAAATGCTCGTATTCGTATGGCTGAGTGTAGGGGTACCTTGCCACTCATCAAAGGGGAATTAACATAACTCTAGCACTGCATCCTTGTTTTGATGAGGCTCCATCAATCCTAAGTATCCATGTGTTCAAGTTATTAAAATATAAAAAGTAAGCTCTTTAATTGATATAAGCATTATCATTATCATAAATTGGATTATCATTTGAGGATTGGATGGTGACGATTTGACTAATATCCTTATCTTTACCAATTGGTGAAGGATCGTCAAATAGAAAAGTCTTTTTGTCATATTTGTAAAAAGGTAGTGTGTCAATGTGAAGTTTAGAAAGCTCCCTATAAGTTTGGTAATAGGATGTGGCATAGGTATGGATATAGGGGTTTATGTTAGGTGAGGAGTCATTCATTGCATCAAAATTTTTGCCTAGCTTATACTCATCAAAATTAAGATCAATGACTCCCACAAAGTTTACACTTTAGTCTATTGATATCACATGAGATTCATTAGGACTTGAGATGATATGATGATGGAAAGGTTATCTAGGAATTATTACATGTTTAGATTCTCCTTTAATTGGAAAAAGAAGTTCTGAGAAATGAAATCTAAAGAAACCTCCAAACTAGACACTGAAGGGACATGATAGCAACATGCCATAAGTAGGTTTCATATCAACTACTAAGATGTCTATGTGACATGAAAAATTAGGATATTGCTTTAGGTAAATTTGAATATTTTTAAGTGATCCTACTACATGGATGTTGGATCCATTAAGTTAGATAACACTTCTTGTTTGGAGAATTATTTGGGCTTCTAAAGTTATTGAATCCATTAGGTAATTATGCATGTTCTTTCCTACTATGACAAAAGTGGTTAAGAAAGGAGGTTGGTATTTCTTGGCCTGTTGTTGAAGAATGGATTTTTCAAGAATTCTAGCTCCATCTACAAAATGAACTTGTTTTTCATTCATAGGAGTCTTACCTTTATCTCTAGATTTGTTGATCGATCCATGTGTGGCTTCCTTTACTTCTTTAAATTGCAATAGTTCATACATGGATATGTTAGCCTTAACCCTTTTCAAATCTTCTATAACATCATAAGTTTTCATCTTGCTCCTAGATTTAAGTTGGTTTTGGTTGGAATGATTATGGATTTGTAATGATGTTCTAGGTTGTGTTTGTTGTTGAAATGTATTATTGCGATTTCGTTTGCTAGAAGGAGTGCATGTGTTTTCCTTTGGATTACTAGAGTTGTTCATGATGTGACTAACTTTCTAAATTATGCATTTGCACAAGTAGGTTCATTAATCATAACTTACTCAAAAGATGCTACTAGTTCATTTTTAGTTTCACTAGGGATTTCTAGAACCACTAGTAGAACTTTTTCCTTTTGGTTGTTTTGTAATTCTTACGTGATATCCCCATATAAGGCCTGGAATTGAGGGCAAGACTTATCAGAATGTTGTTTGGTGTTATATAACCTATAATATTCACTGAGATTTGCTTCTCCTAGGTTTTTGTTTGCCTCATTATGTTGATTTCTTATTTTAACATTGTCGCATTTGAAAGCTTTTGTAGGGTGGTTAATACTTGGTTCATTAGAGGTTGATGAATCATCGTTTTCCAAGCCCTGATACTAGGTACCTGATATCTTAGCCCGGATACGATATCATATACATGATATCATGATTCTTGTGTTAGCCTATAAATATAGCACTCAGGCGTACGAGAAGGGAGTCATTTCGGTAGGTCTTTAGGGGGAGTCTTTTTGTCAATTTCTACTTAATTTTTAGTTCCTTTTCCCAAGTGCATGCCCATAGTGTGATGCTTGTAATTGTATGGAACCTTTGTTCGAGTGTGACGTACTTGGACACACACATGATCGGCAATAAAGATTGAGATTACGCCATCATTGTAGCATTCACTTAGTTTTTAATTACTTTAATTGTTAATTATTTATTGGTATCTTTTTAGTTCATATTTTCTTTATTATCATTTACACTTCCTGTTGATTGATGCGGAATGAGTATGACTTAATCATGAACATTTAAGTGTAACTACTTGGTAGCCTAGTAGCATATCCAGGACTGCTCAAGTAATGTGCACTTGGTAATCTCAGAAGTAGTACATGAGATCCAAGATGAGTATGGATGATTAAGGACGGATGCTTATCGCACTTAGGATAGCATAGAGTTCATTTTTCATTGTCCATTAGCTTAATTAAGATTGTTTCCCATTGTCTCTAGGAGTAGCATTAGCTTATGATCCCACCATTCACCTCACTCTGGACTAAACCATGCGTGACAAAGCAAATACTAGTCTAGGTGGGAAGACAGTGAACTGCGATCAACGTGTAGCTATCTAGATACCACAACTAGTCCATTTGTAGAGTTCGACTGGATCATGCGTACATGCTCGTATTCATATGGTTGTGTGTAGGGGTACCTCGCCACTCATCAGAGGTTGATTCTTAGCTTTTGGTAAGTTGAAGGTTTGCATTGTCTCAGGGATAGGAATAGAAGGCATGGAGGGAGGGTCAATAACAGATTGGATTAAGGCCTTCAATCGATCATCATTTAGGCCAAGGTTTTGAGGAAATAATGAAGAGGTAGCATTTGGACTTTAAATATTTGGTAGGAGTTTAAGATTGAAGGATTGGCTTAAAAATAATTTGGGACTACTAGGGTTTGGAAATCTAGACCAAGAGTTCTAAATTTGAATTGTAAAGAGTTTGTGAGAGTGATTTGTTCAAGTTTGATTACTTTGGATATGGCTCCTTACAAGTTGGTGATATTAGGATTAGATTTGATTTCATATGTGAAGAAAGGATCAATGGTAGAGAGGAGAAAGTTTAAAATTCCTTTGGGTTGTGGATGCATCTCGATAGGAACATACTCCAATTGTTGGAGGAATCTTAAATTATAATTTCTTATTGTTTCTCCACTAAGCTTTCGAAGGCTAGTTGATGAATCATGGTTTGTCAAGTGCTGTTATCAGACCCTTGTTATTGGGTACAAGATATCAAGTTTGATGAGTATTGATATCAGACCCCCAATATCGAACCCTTGATATCGGACCCCCAATATCAGGTACGCAATATCGTAGCCTGACAAGCAATATCAGATACACGATATTGCGGTTCCCATGTGAGCCTATAAATACACAAAGGGATGCATACGAAAGTAATAGTCAGTTTAGTGTTAGAGTAGGATCTTTTTGTTAGTTTCAATTCCTCTTAACCCTTTCCTCAGTGCATGCGAACGAAACCTTTATTTGAGTGTGACATACTTGGACACATATATGATCGGCAATAAAGATTGAGATTACTTCATCATTGCAGCATTCACTTAGTTTAACTATTATTTATTGCTTTCTTACTTAATCTCTCTTTACCTTTCTCTCCTATCCCTGTTATCAAATGCAAAATGAGTATGACTTAATCACTAGCATTTAAGTGTGACTACTTGGTATCCCAGTAGCATACCTAGGACATGCGCTTGGTAATCCCAGTAGTAGTACACAAGTTCCAAGATGTATATGGATGATTAAGGAACAGATGCTCATCACACTTAGGCTTACTTAGACTCTCTTCACCCTTTCCCTCTTAGTTAAAACAAAGTTACTTTCCATTGCCTCTAGGAGTAGCACTAGTCTAGAACCACATCATACACCTCACTCAGGACTATACCATACGTGACAAATCAAATACTAGTCCAGGTGGGAAGACAACGAATTGCGATCAATGAGTAACTATCTAGATACGACAACTAGCCCGTCTATGGAGTTTAACCGAATTGTGCGTGAACGCTCGTATTTGTATGGTTGAGTGTAGGGGTACCTTGCCACTCATCATTGGTGCCGTTGTTGGGGATGGTGCTAGTTATTTAGATTAGTTGTACCATACAAGATCATTGTAACAAAGTATTAATGATATATCTTTCAGACAAAGAAATTAAATTCAATTAAGTTACACATAATTCACAACAATGTTTTTTTCACAAGATAGTGATAACATAACATCTAGGGAGGAAATTCATTGGGGAACCAATGAAGAAGTTTGGAGTACTGAATCTTATGCAAGAGTTTTATATGTTCATAGACATCCCAACGATACTCAAGGACTTTTGTCAGCCAACTCAGACACCCCTAGTGAAGATTAGGCATCCCATGGAATGAGGGGGCCCATAAGGCCTAGGACCTTCTCAATAGTTAACAAGGATTTATCTAGTGATGATTGGGAGACCTACAAAAGTCATGATGAGTCTTCCAGTTCTTCCTCTTCCTCTACTCCTTCAATGTCAAGTCATGACATAGATGACCATCTTTTAAGGGGTCAACATAGAAATAAAAATCAAGCCCATGGGAAAAGTTAGAAATGCCAACATGAACAAAGACAACATCGTCCCAACTCGCAAACTCATAACCTACCTAGTGACGATGAAGCCTTGCTGGCCACTAAGAGCCTAATGCATATACAAGAGGCTGTTCGAATATCCCGTAGGCATTGTAAGGAAAGCTGTCTACCTAGGCTTGATTTCAATAACTTTACCAAATTTTTAGGAGGCTATGATTTAGATCTGCAACATCATCTACAAGCCTTCCATGATGCCTGTTATGGAACAATATTGATAATGAATAGAAAAAACTTAAGCTATTTCCTACGACACTCGTTGGCCAAGCAAAAGTATGGTACAGGTCATTAAAACCAAAATCAATCTGACGTTGGCCAACAATGATAGAACTCTTCAATGAAAGATATAAAACTTATGCAAGAGTGTTAGCCTTGAGGAAACAAATCCAAGAGTGGAAACAAGCACAACATGAACCCTTGGACATGGCCTTAGAAAGATATTATGCATTGTTAAACAACTGCCTAGGCCATGGGTTCTCCGAGGAAAGGCTAATGTATCATATCATGGATGGGCTCTGTAATGAAATAAGGGAGACCCTAGGGATGTATGCCCCAGGTCAACTATATGAGCCACGAACCCACCAATTCCAAGAGCTTATTAAGCGGGTAGCAAAAGAAGAAGGAATAGTTAGCTAAATGGGAGAATGTTGAGAAATTTCAATAGGACCAAAATCTCGAAATAGCAAAGGTCCATGATCATGGAAAGGAGAAATCAACTCACCTCAAGGAGGTGGAATCATCTTTGCCAAGGCTACAATCACTAGATGAAATTGAGGAAAAGGTCAATAAGATGACAGAATGGATACATGAAAAATGTGGAGAATATGCTAACACTATTAGAGGTAGAACCACAACGAACCAAGAAGCAGGATAGAACACCACTAGATAATTAGAAGGAAGGGTTGAAGAGAATAAGGATAAGAACTCAACTGCTAATCATACGTATCAATGTAATGTTTGCTTGTACAATCACCCCAAAGGTTAATGCCCAATCCTATCAGATTTACATGAGCATTGGGAAAGAATGTTACATCGAGAGTTTGTACAAAAATACCATGTTCAATCATAGTGGCAAAAATCCCAAACGTGGGAAAGGCCACCCCCAAACTGGTCACACCCTTCATATCATTCGAGCCCAAACGCTTATCAAGTTCAACATCCTATTTTCCCAACTGGGTCAACATCCTCTATCTTGTCACATTGTTATCATTATCCTAAATACTATCAACCTATATCCTATCCAACATGATCACCACCTCATGTGCCTTACACTTCTCCTCATCCTCAATATTCTTATCCTTCACCCCCTTCTACATTGCCACCAATTGTACCCAAAGGGTTTTCACCACAACATCAAACAACAAATGTTACTTGTGCTACTACAGTCAATAGTAGTGGAGGTCCTCCACAACGTCAAAAGCACCCTTTCTTTAGGCATGGCCATAGAAAGAAGCAGCACGATGCTAAACCCATTGCATCTTCCAACCTAGCACAAGTTCAACGGTGTGATGCATCCTTCTCCTCGAACTCAACACCTTGTGTTATCTTATCAAGGCCACCAATCAATACTTCAACAACTATGTGGCCCAATGAATATAACCATAGAGGGGGACACATTGATCCTTGCATGCCATCTTGCGGTCAAGGGTACCATAGTGGGGTAGCTCTTTATCCCATGACCCCATCGTATAACCTACCCCACTATGTCTATTATGGTTGAGTGTGTGAACCCCAATATGGGTACATTCCAACCACCACATCAAAAGGCACCTAGTGGTTGGGATATGATAAATCCCCAACATTTACAACATGCATGGATCCACACTTTCCATTTATTAATTCTTGCCATGATCAAAGGTTCAGTTATGGGGGACATCCCCCATTCTAAGAAACAGAATTAATAAATGTTTTTCCATTTTATTAATTTTACAATTTTTTTCTGAATTTTTTCATCTTTCAATTTGTTGTTTTATCTTTTTATTTTGTTTCATATTTTTATTTATTTATTGTTTTATATTTTTATCTTTTTATGGGTAATCTCATCTATGAATAAAACACTCATGTGACTCATTGGTTGAGGTGTTGGTCTATGCTATCAAGTCTTAGGTGGCTAATTATTTGGACCGCAAGCCCACCACATCCACCCAACCATTCTGTTAATAAGAGGTTTTATTTTGGATATGATGATATTCTTGACATCATTAAAACTTAAAGTAATTTTGTGCTCATTATACCTAGAGTGAAGAAGGATGGACCAAGATGGAATGACTAGGGTGTGACATTAACGAGACTTGTGGATTCTCTTTGGTGACATTTGTAAGAGTTATCATGCAGCCTAGTTGTACTAAGATCCTTGTAGATCTAACGAAAAATGGGAGTAAGAGTAATAAAGGCACTCAATCAAGAAAACCAATGCTATTCTAGGGGGTCCCACTGGAAAGACATGCACCCATGCCTGAAGGTAGGTAGCTTCTTTGGATTAAGCATTCAAAAAAATGATGAAAAAAAATAAGAGAAGAGAGAGAGAGCAAGAAGAGTGTGCAAAAGTGACCACACATAAAGAAAAAAGAAAAATATCAAGCTCAAAGTACCATGAAGTAATTCCGAATCACTCCTCCCTTAAACAAAACACAAGTGATCATATGCCTTGCTGTCATGATGCTCTTATGGTTGTCCATCATTGAATGAAGCAATGTGATGTCATTGATCGGAGGTTGGACTAGTTACCCTGGTTCTCTATAAGGCTGTGCGCTCATTCCAAGAATGAGCTTATTTATATAATATAACATATAAATATAATAGAATAACATATAATATAATATAATATAATAATATATATATAATATAATAGAATAACATATAATATAATATAATATAACTTAAGCCAACGGGTTAATATAACTTAAGCCAACGGGTCACTTATTAGACCAATTTCTAAGTACTACATTCTCTGTACATTCTAAGCTTAGTAATCTGGTTTGACTAGCTTCCGCTTCGAAACTTCCCGGCTCGACTATATGGATGCTAGTATTCTATGTATAGATGAACGCGCCTAGTAACCTATCGACTTACGACTTAAGTTCTGAGGTATTTGCCAAGCTGGTTCGTGTGTGATTACCTCTGCTGCCTCCCATTCCGGACCAGATCGGAACAAACACCAGCCGGGTCGATGCGTATTAGAAGTAGGTAATCTATCTATCTATCTATATGCTGCTTCGCAATGTGTCTTCAAACGGCTACGTAACTACGTTACGTTACGTTTTGGGGCTGTGGTGTGGGTTTGCAGCTAAACTGACTTCGTGCCTTAGTGCGCTCATTCTTCGAATGAGCTTACCCACCAGTACCGTGCGCTCATTCTTCGAATTCACCTTATGTAACGTTCGTGTGCGCTCATTCTTCGAATTCGGTCATTATGTAACCAAGTGCGCTCATCGAATGAGCTTATCCTTCGTGTGCGCTCATTCCAAGAATGAGCTTATTGTAACCTCATCTTTACCTGTTATTTGTCGAAGCTAGATGGTTGTAATGTAATGTCATTCCAGCCAGTAGAAAGATCACACGCGCACTCGCTATTTGTGCTGCCCACCAGCCCAGCCCGTATAGTAGCCCACTGCCCCTAGTAGCGCCCACTCTTATCTGAGCGATGTAAGGTACAGGTTCATCAACATAGGATAAATTGCTCCGCCTTGCGGGATACCAGTACCACCTTTGTTGGTATAGTCCTTGCCCTCTTTGTCCCGGATCTCGCTTCGCATGTACCTTTCGATTAATTGGATCATTCCAGAAGGGGCGCCCGCAGACCTTAGTTGGCTCGTTACCTTATCATGCTTCATCGTGTCGAAGCACTTACTCACGTCCATAAATCGAAGGTCGCTTACGCCCTCCCAGTTGCAGAGGTCAGCGTACAGTGTGAGGCACCCACGACCGGGCAGGAAACCATGACTGCTAGCATTCATTAGCGGGCGCAGGGCCTCAGTTAATGTTAGATGCAGCGCCCGGAGCAACGCACGGTCCAAACGGTGAGGGCGTAAGCGGGGAACGAGTCCCCGAGTTCCCCCGCGACTACTAAGGAGCGGGAATGAGCGAAGTGAGTTACCCCGCTCTAGCGGGGAACGAGTCCCCGAGTTACCCCGATGGTTATTGGACGAAGGCCGACCTTACCAGGGGGCTTTGGGATGAACAGCCGATGCATTCGACCGAATTCATGGGTCCCTTCGGACAGACCGCGAAACAGTCGATTTACCTCCGCCTGGCTTAAGTGACGGTGCTTGTTGTACTGCTTTATTAATGTATATTTAAGGTGAAACCCAAGCTTGCTCCAAGGATTTAGTACTTCGTTACACATGTTGGTTTTGATTTGTGCCTGACACTTCTTTTAGTAGTGCTTTTACGTATTTCTTTTAGTAGTTGGCTTAGTAGGGAGGGAAACACGAACAGGAACTTGGAGTGATGGGCTAATGACACATTAATCATGCCCTACACTCAAGATTCATTGTGCCCTTGGGTCAGTTACCTCATGTCCCAATCTTTGCAATCCCTTCTACAATTCATCCCATCTCATTGTTCAAGAATTTTTGACTTGTGTCTTGTGTGGTATAGAATTCATACCTCATCGCAGTGGTATCTAACATGTGTGTGTTTTGTTGCATTAGTATAGATTACATTTAACCCTTCTAATGCCTACAAACATTTTTAGGTGTGGTTACGCAAGGGTATTATAGGTTGGAACCTGCTTTGGGGAGGACCCACTTGCATGACTTTTGTAAGTTGTACTTGTTGCACACCACCACATCATTTTATACCCTCAGAGTATTTCATTACCAAATCTATTCTTTCCTTTATCATCATTTTATCAAACATTCCTCAAAACCATTACATGTTCTTTTATGTGTCACCTAAACAAATCAGGTTCGACATTAAGCTTTTGGGGCAACTTCCTTGAAAAAATTTCTAATTCTAAAATCAAACTAAGCAAAGAGTTCAACATTTACTAAAGGCAATAAGTAAGGTATGAAATAATTGAACTTCTTTCAATAACCTTACTAACAATTGATCTTTGTGTGATTATAGATGGCCTTCTAAAAGAGGACAACAAGGAGGACCTTCTCAAGGTGCAACTAAACACCCAGGGAGAGGCAGAGGCTAAGGACCTCATGTAGAACATGTAGAGTAGGAGGCACAATCATTCAACATCCATTAGGGATCTCCTATCACTGCACAATTTGGCTAAGCAAAAGGTGGAGAGGTCAGGGCCCAAGCCTATGAAGAGGAACAATGACTATTTATAGCATGGCATGTCAAGGCCAATCAAGTGTTCCCACAACTACCGTGTCCATGGAAAGTGTTAACTCCATCAAACATTGGAACATCAACATGGATGACTCATAATCCTTAGATAGAAGAGGAGAAACGTTAGGCGCTTCTTCAATAGTATCAATCTCAAAACCTGGAGCACAAGACAAGGGGAAGAGACCTATGGAGGAGCCACCACCACTAGGAACCACATGAGTTCCAATAAATTGTGTAATTTTGTGTCTGTGTCCCAATTTTTTTGTATTCAACTCTCCATTGTGGCATGAATAAATTTCTAGTTAGTTAATAATCCCATACCTATCCACTGTGTAATCAATTGAACTTGTTCCTTACTTTCTTTGACTCGAGGACGAGTTGTTATTCAGTTGTGGGGGTATGATGAATCATGGTTTGTCAGGTGCTGTTATTGGATCCTTGTTATCGGACCCTTGTTATCAAGTACAAGATATCAAGTTTGATGAGTCCCGATATCGAAGCCCTGATATCAGGTACGCGATATTGCAGCTTGAGAAGCGATATCAGATATGTGATATCATGATTCCCATGTGAGCCTATAAATACACAATGGGGTGCACGGGAAAGTAATAGTCAGTTTAGTGTTAGAGTAGGATCTTTTTGTTAGTCTCAATTCCTCTTAACCCTTTCCTTAGTGCATGCTCGCAATGCGATGATTGTAATTGTACAGAACCTTTATTCGAGTGTGACGTACTTGGACACGCACATGACCGGCAATAAAGATCAAGATTACTTCATCATTGTAGCATTCACTTAGTTTAATTGTTATTTATTGCTTTCTTACTTAATCTCTCTTTACGTTCCTCTCTTATCCTTGTTATCAAACACGGAATGAGTATGACTTAATCACAAGCATTTAAGTGTGACTACTTGGTATCCCAGTAGTGTACCTAGGACATGCGCTTGGTAATCCTAGTAGTAGTACAGAAGGTCCAAGATGTGTATGGATGATTAAGGGATAGATGCTCATCACACTTAGATTAGCTTAGACTCTCTTCACCCTTTCCCTCTTAGTTAAAACAAAGTTACTTTCCATTGCCTCTAGGAGTAGCACTAGTCTAGGACCACACCATACACCTCACTTTGGACTAAACCATACGTGACAAAGCAAATACTAGTCTAGGTGGGAAGACAGTGAACTGCGATCAATAAGTAACTATTTAGATACCACAACTAGCCCATCTACAGAGTTTGACCAGATCATGCGTGAATGCTCGTATTCGTATGGTTGAGTGTAGGGGTACCTTGCCACTCATCACTAGGAAAGTCACTAGAAGTTATAACAGGACTAGTAAACTTATCAAATTGAGAGGGGAAACAAGATTTGAAGTTGTTCCAGGTTGAGATTGACGAATTGAGAAGGGTTAGAAACCATTGAGTTGTTGTGCCTTGGAAGATAGTGACAAAAGACCTATAGAGCACATCATGTTGAATTATATTGTGGATGTCTAGTAATGTCTTGAAATTTTAAAGATGTTGATGAACATCATTAAAAGAGGGATTGAAAGAATGGAAAGTATGTTAGAGATGTTTTGGAATTAGGTTAAAGTGTTAAAAGTTGAAAGGATTATTGACCAAAGGTTGGGCACTAGGGTTTGCCATGTTTGAAGAATGTGAGTACTTAGACCTAGGTCTTGTAGGAATATGATTTGGAAAATTATTAGCTAGGAAATTTTGTTTTGTTGTTTTCCTAGTTTATGGCCTAAGAGTTTCACTAGGTCCAACCATAAACTATGCTAACAACAAAGGAGATTTTTCTAATATTTTTTTTGGATTTTCTTGGATTAAAGTAAGAAAGAAAGAAAAGAAAAGGAAATTGAAACCAAAACAAGATAATAGAGGAACAAAAGCTAATTGGTTAAAGGAGACTATGATGGTGGCCCTCCTTCTAGTGTTAGAGAGGGGTGTTGATGCAAAAATTTAATTCATAAGGCAAACTAATACACAATGCTCAAAAATGCACAATTTCGCAAGGTTGTTGCCTAGGGCATCTTACTTATGAGAATGGCTAGCCTAGGAATAAGTCTTAGAGAAGGAGCAAAGTAACCAATAATTTAAAAGAACATTAAATTTAAAAATATTAAATGATTTGCAAAAAAAATATTGGAAATGAAATAAAAAAATCATACTATTAAGTAAATAATAAAATGACAAAATAAGAGTTTAGAAAAGAAAGACTTAGCAAAATCACTTTCAAAATCACTATTGTCATGACTACTTGCTACCTAAAAGTTCAACAAAGTACATAGTAGCACAAGTAGGTAACATTGACAGCTTATAGACAACAACACAATCTAGTAGCCACTGCTAATAGTAACAACAAGAAGTTGTAGGTGATAACACTAGGTAGCATGTTACACGTAGTAATAATAATACTAATATGGAAAGTGATAAGGGGGATAGGATGGAAAAGATGATGAAGCTAGAATAAGAGAAGAAAAGGAAATGAAAGGAAGAAAAAGAAGAAACATTTTTCTTTGTGCTTGTTGATGTTTGCTCTTCAACTTGAGAAGGCTATTTATAGTCTTATTTCTTTCTCCTAGTTCAACTTGAGAAGCTAGCTGTATATGTATAAGTAAGGATACAAGAGAATCAGAACAAAATTAAAATTATAGATTTTATATTAAAAAGCAATTTTTAGAAAACAAAAAAAAAAAAAACCAACTTCCATTTTGTTTTCAATGGAGGATATCTTTGGGATTGATTGGAGACATGATGGGCATCAAAAGCCCACCACAACCAATTGGCTGATCATGATTCTTCTCTAATAGCCACACTACTAAACATAAATATGCACAGAAAAAATGAAAAAGCCAAAAGAAAGTACATAGATCAGGCATGTTGGAGGACCGGTGATCCATATCAAGTACTAAACTCCTATTCTAAGTAAAATGTAGCTGCAATAACGTGACAGCTGGGGCCATGTGATCATGCAAAAGACCTAGATCAGCCATGATCAAGATCTTGAACATGTATGTGGTATAAAAGAAAACTCAACAGGAAAGCAAGAAAGACTAGAGGGGAGGTGTGTGGTTTAGAATAAGCATTGGGCCCTATGAGCATGTGCTTATTCTCTCAATCAGTGGGGTTACAGGCCTTGAAATCTTTGTTGTATCTGTGGTATTTTCTGTGATTCTTAACAAGCTGCCCTGCTGCTAATGCAGACATGAGAGAACGCTCTTCTGCCAACACCGCCCCTGCAACAATCCCGGCCAAGCATTGAGCATTGCTGCCAGGATCTTGTTTGTTTGCACCTTCCAAAAAGATTCAGACAGGCTGACTGTGAGACGAACTGTATTCCTCCACCAATTGTACCCACCTCGATGCAGGGCATGGTAACTGGGACCTCCAGATCTGGTCCGTCATTGGCGGCCTCCATCATGATGATGATGCAGTGGGAGCTTTCAACGTTGTGGGCAGGATCCTGACCTGTGGCAATGAACACTACAGAGACAATATTTGCTGCGTGGGCCATCCGAGCCTTCCTGTGGCAAAAGAATCGGATCCGTTGATCTCGGATTTGTCGTAGTCCTCGGGCCTGCTCACGAAGTTCTGTACATAGTCAATGCCCATGAGCTCGCTGAAGCTCAGAACATGGGGTGGGGACGAGTTGCGGATCTTTTCCTTTTTCCCTCAATCTGCTCATCAAGGAATACGATGTGTAGAAGAAGAGCATGAAAAAGACCTTGTTTTTTGTCAGCCCCACTGGCAATGGTAGGGCAGCGAGGCCCTCCAATGCTGCTGCCTTTCTACGCCATTTTCACTGAAGAATCCACGCCGCTGGATCACAAAATCTAGGCAAGAAACCAGCAATTCACAACCGATAACACAAAACTAACAGCAACCCACAACCGGAGTAAAGGGGAAAACTGCAACCCGGAAAAGGCCGATGCCGCCTATCCCAACAAGAACAAGGTCAGGACAAAAATAGTTGCGCCATCGAACTGACAGAGCACTGGTGCGATGCGATTTGAAAGTAGCAATCTAAGGTTGATGCGAACTTTCAGTTTGTTTATTTTTTACGCTTGTTACGTCTGTGAATTACTCTTGGAAATAAATTAAGGATAAGGCCCCATTCTTACGCTTGTTACGTTTGTTAAACTAACTAAACTTAAGGATAAGACCCATTCATGGACTATGTTGACAACAATAATAATCAGTTTTAGAAAGCCATTGATAAAGATATCTTTACATTTAATTTGTATAGATAGATAAAGGTACCAGATTTTTAAGGATGTTGGACCTTAATAGTAAAAAGGATCGCCGGTGCATAACATGCTTAACACTAGGTAAGAAAACAAGAACTTAAAAAAGAGAATAAAAAATAAAAAATTAGAAACAAGAGTTTAAAAAGTGAAAAATTAGACCAAGAGGTTACAATATTAAATCAACACTCTTTTGAAAGGGAAAAATTGTCGTTAAAGTCGGGTTGCAACAGCGGAAAAAGAGCTGTCCCATTCTTTACCTACTTCTTTTGAAAAAAGAAAATATAAAAAGGGCAGCTATCCATTTATGGCTGTGAGCAGTTAGTGATACTAAAGTGCTTGTTTTTAAAGTCCTGAGACCTGGGTTTAAGTGTGTGCCGGCATTCTAAAGGGATTGGGTTTTCACTCATTTATCCTTCGTACATTAGCAGAATGAACATTGAACCTTTGAATAATGATCTTATGACTGCAGTTGGAAAGATTTGATGCTAAAGTACTTTCAGTTTTTGCAATATGCTAAAGTGGAGTTGAAAGAAACCAATGTGCCTTCTCTCACCTAATTCCTAACACCGTCAAGACGCTGTGATTTTCAGGGTATAAGAATCTACAGGGGTCACCTTTCTTCTTTTGGAAGGAAGGAAGAAAGGAAAGATCCTCGTTATTCAACAGAATGAATGACAATGATGGAATTTGACAACTTTTGGAAGAAAAATATCTGTATTCTTTATTCCAAAGGTGTTCGGCTAGAATAATTGCCCTTTTAACTTTTCTGTGTGCTTTGGTAAAAGCAAAAAGAGTAACTTGCCTTGCACATCTCAGTTTACTGAGATGCCATCGGCACAGCAGAGAATGAGTATTAATATCCCAACGCTTCCTCTGAATTGCATGTTTTGAATCTGCAGCATCAGAAACAGAGTGTTTGCCAACTGCAATAGAATAAAGAAATGGGAAGGCTTAGATCATTCAAGAAATTCTGGAAATTTCCAAGCAGATGTTTCAGATTCTCTCCAAATCGAGAACATCCTTCACCACGTATGCCCACTTCATATAATTTGGATTCCCTCGACGATTTGGACGTGAGAGTGCTATGTGATCAGATTTGGGCCTTGTTTCAGCAAATAGAGGAGGTGAGTTTGCTGCTCTGTTTTCTTTTTCTTTTCTTTACTATGTTTGTTTTTATTTCCAGCCATAAATCATACGAATCTCAAGATCTAAGTCTTCAATTTTTTTTGAATCACTTGACTATGCATGTGATTTGTTCAGGAATCTGAAGAAGAGAGCACTAGTGAGTCAATGCAGAGGCAGAGTGAAATTTGCCCAAAGTTGTCATGCATTCCTTTTCTAAAAGGGCTCTTTGCTGAAAGCCAACCTGAGAGTTCCGTCCTGGTGTGTTATCATTCTCCCTGTTCTTGTCCTGTAAGAAATAAATATTTGATTGCTTTGATTTTAGACATGATTGGTGCAATTGTTGTGGATAATGTATCTGAATTAGGACCCCTACTTCCTCAAAGGAGAGAGTGAACCGAGTACGCTGGCTTACATGATCTTAAGAGATATCTCAGCCAGTCATAGGCTTGCTGCAGGGCTGCTTTCTCTAGGATCAGCATTGGAAAACTGGGGCAACATTCACCCAAATCGAGATGAATGTTTGCTTGAGTTCAAGGAAATGTGTTACTTGGCAGAACTCTTATGCCATGTAAGGTATCCGATGATCGAAATCCAAAAGTTACAGGAAGAAGAATACACAGGTGTGGGCTTGCTGCAAGGTTCTATGACGTGCTCCGTTAATGCAAATCCCTTCCACCTTAGAAGGTAACTGTTTTTGCGTGTTCTTATGCAGTTATTTTTATGTCTAGCGTGGTTGGTTTGTTTTACAAAGTTTTTAAATAAACTTAGTTAATAAATACACGTACCTCTACTGAGATATAAATAACATTGAGGAAAACAGTACTATTGTACATTGTTGTAAATCATCGAAGTGAAGTGTAAGCTTTCAAATCATGGATATCCTTGCAGCATAATAGCACTGGCTGTTTGACTTTGATTGCCATTATCAACAAATTCAGATTCAGATTAGGCATAGTCTTAATAAGACTTGTACATCTTTACACATCTTAAATGGAAGTAACTTAATATTGGGGAAGTGGGCAAAACATAGTCGATGAAACTTAGAGCATGTAGATTGCAATTTAACGGTGGCAGGTTTAAAGTAATGAAAAATAAATATAATATATTAATTAAATTTTCATAATTCATTTATCTGCTGCTAAATGATCTAGTGTGTAGAGGGGCAGGTAAAAGTTGAGGAAACTCATTGTTCTCAATGACATAACATATATATCTTAATTCAGTGGACATTTAAAGAGGCTCCCCTGTTTTTTTATGTATGCAATCAACATGTATACTTCTATTTGTTAGCCCCCTCATTATTGGAGTTGGAGCATCAGAAACGATATGAATTGCTTGCATGAGGCAAATCAAGCAATGCAGAAAAGTAGGCTGCAAATCTTTGAGAATATGCAAAATTGCTTTTTTCTCCTGAAATTTCTATGCTTTATTGGAATAGCGATTCTGCCCAAATTATAACTAATGCAGTGGCTTCAGATTATTGTTTGCAATTCAGAATCACTTTTCTAGGTGTATGCTACCTTTCATATATCTCTATGTATATTTTATATATAGAATTTGAGAAAATGCGTGTCTACATATTCTTAACTAAAAGCAATAATATTAAGCTATTTGTTAATAAATTTTATTTTAATGGGAACAAACAGTTTTTGAGCAGGTTTCTTTTAAGAATCTATAATTATTGTTTTATTCCTGTATCATTTTTGAAGAGTTTTGCAACTAGTGGTAACAGTCCTGTAGAATCAAGGTTCTTATGAATCTATGTGTATGCAATTCTGAATCTTGTGAAACATAGCTTTGTTTTTTGATTGCATTTATTTTTTCCTCCGTTTTATTTGTTGCAGGTATCTGAGTGTATGCTTGTATAGAGAATCACTGTTGGAGCTGAGAAGAAGAACCGAGAAAACATGTGACAATCTGCGTTCAATGTTGGAGAGTGGCATCTTCTATGGAATCAGATCTTCACACTTGGAAGGCCGCCCAGGCATGAGTTACCCCTTCCATGCTGGTATGTATGTAGGTATGTATGTAGGTAGGTTTTGTAAACATGTTCTTCCTGCCATCATCTAATGGAAGTTTTCTGGCTTCATATAAAAGTTAGTAATTAATATAATCAAATGATAATAACAGTGGACACTGAGCCGGAGAAGAAAGAGATCATAGAAATGCTGCAATGGGAGAGCAGAAGGAAGTACATTGCAGTAATTGTGGAAGGCCCAGCTGGCATAGGAAAAACCACTGTAGCAGACGCCGTTTTCACTTCTCTCCACGTTCCCAAATGTAATTATGTCTGATATACTTGGTTTGATCGATTCCACCAAGTGAAGCCACAGATGAGACAAGATCATTGGATGCTCTATTTGCCAAAGAGTAGAAAACATGAAGACATAGAGGCTGAAAGAGGCAAGGGCAACGTTGTGAAATTGAAAAGGATGGACAGGAACATTACCATCCGTACGAAGATAGCGATGGTGAGGGTGGCAAAAACCGTGGGCGATGGGTGATTGATGCACAAGATAAAAAACGGTACGATTTGGTTTACTGGGAATCCAAGGCCACTGCTGACGCTGCAAAACATCCACACTTTTGTTCTTTCCTATACTTTGACAATCCACTGTGGGATCTATCTCACAAGTTAAAGAACTGCTTGGACCGTTTGGCTGAGGGGAGCAGGAAGGTCAGAATTGTTGTGACGACCAGAAACGTGGATTATACAATGAAGGAGTGCAAGTCTGTGCTCACCGAAGACTGCATTTACACGTGCCACATGAAGCCCAATCAAGAAGGAGAGGAAGAGGAGACTTCTGCTGCTACTGCTTCTTACGGTATTAACAAATTTAAGGAAAACTACGTGAAGATTTTGAGATCAAGCATGGGTAATGATGCTTGGCAAACGTTAGAATTGTTTGGTTGCTTCTCAATGAGTAATGAACAAATGATCAATGCTGATGCTGCAATAAGTAAGTTAATCTCTCTATGTCAGTGCGTACTTGGAAAATTCAGTGCGACTCAGCCATGTGCCATGGCCGCAATGCAACAATTACTGTCTATTGTTTGCACTGAAAATAATGATGGAAATGAGAAATGGCAGAGACTTGTGCAACTGTTGTTGAGGAGGGAGGATTATGTGACAGAAGAGGAGGAGAATGAGTGTATGGCTGATGCTCTGGAAATGATATGTTTTTTGTTCAATGGTTATCCGATGAAGGAAATTGAGGATGTATTTGAAGAGGAGGATGTGTTGAAGAGGCTCCGTGATAGAGGGCTGCTGTGCGTAGATAATGATGATGGTTGGTATGCATATGTACCATACCTTATTTGGCAACACATGGTTACAACACAAAACTCCAAATGGATGCCCTTGAAGACAAGGTAACATTTAAATATTATTTGTTAATATTTTTTTTTAAGATATGAATCATGAGATCTAGTTACCTAATGTTGTTTGGTTTGCTTTTTTTTTTTAATAATTACGATCACATAAAAATTTAATTTTTCATAGAACTATTTTAATCTTTGTTAATGTTGGCCTTATAAAAAATAAATGTTAAAAATCTTAGTGAAATT
>MNCI01027685.1:439306-468092 GCA_015680685.1 Gnetum montanum
GAGGAAAGGCTAATGTACCATATCATTGATGGGCTTCGTGATGCAACAAGAGAAACCCTTGGGATGTATGCCCAAGGTCAACTATACAAACTACGAACCCATCAAGTCCAAGAGCTTATTAAGTGGGTAGCCAAAGAGGAAGGAGAAATGATTAGATGGGAGAGTGTTGAAAAACATCAATGGGACCAAAATCTCAACTTAACAAAGGTCCATGATCATAAGAAGGAGAAATCAACCAATCACAAGGAGAAAGAATCATCTTTGCCAATACAACAATCATTGGAAGAAGTTGAGGCAAAGATTAATAAGATGTTGGAATGGACGTATAAAAAGTGTGGAGAATATATAGATATTATTGGAGATAGAGTTTTGACAACCCAAGAAGCAGGACAAAACACTAGACAATCGGAAAGAAGGGATAAAGAAAATAAGAGCTCAACTACCAATCATACATATGAATGCAACATATGCCTATACGATCACCCCAAGGGCCAATGCCCAATCTTGTTACATTTATATGAGCATTGGAGAAACACGTTACATCTAGAGTTCGTACAGAGATACTATGTTCGATCACAGTGGTAACAATCCCAGTCGTGGGGGAAGCCACCCCTAAATTGGAGACACCCTTCGTACTAGCCGAACCCAAATGCTTATCTAGTCCAATACCCTATTTCTCTAGCTAGGTCAACATACTCTATCTCATCATAGTACCATTCTCCTCAATACTATCAGCCCATGCCTCCAACACAACCACCGCCTTGTGCAACACAGATTTCTCCTATTTTTCAGCATTCTCATACTTTCCCTCCTTCTACATTGCCACCAACTATTCCTAAGGTATTTGCACCATAGCCACAACCCACGAACGCTACTTGTGCTACTGCTACCAACAACAGTGAAAAGACTCCTCGACATCCAAAGCACCCATTCTTTAAACATGACCGTAAGAAGGAACAACACAATTCCAAGGCCACTACATCCTCCAACTCAGCACAAGTCCCACACTGTGGTGCACCCTTACCTTCAAACCCAACACCTCATGTAACTCCATCAGGGCCACCAACTAACACTCCAATAACCATATGGCCCAATGAACACAAGAATGGAGAGAAATAACCCAATCCTTGCATACCATCTAACGGTCCTAAACATCATAGTGGTCAACTTGTTATCTAGGAACTACATCGTATAAATGGCCCCACTATGCTTACTATAATCCAGTGTGTGAACCCCAATGGGCTAAATATAACCAAGTTCCAATATATCCAACATGCAAGGATCCTCATCATCCATTTTTTAATCCTTGCCATGCTCAACCGTTTAGTTATGGGGGATACCCCCCATTCTAGTAACAAGAAGGATTAATAACCACTTTTTATTTTCTATAATTTTACAACTTTTTGTTTTCCAGTTTTTCATTTTTCAACTTCTTGTTTTATCTTTTTTTCTTTTTGATATTTTTGTATTTTTGTCTTTTTATGCTTTTGTAAGTAATCTCATCTACGAATAAAACACTCATGTGGATCATTGGTTGAGGTGTGTTCTATGTTATCAAGTCTTGAGTAATCAATTATTTGGATAGTGAGCCCACTACACCCACTCGTCCACTCTACAAATAAGAGGTTTTGTTCGAGGGTACCATGATATTCTTGACATTTCTTGAAACTTAAAATTAATTTTGTGTTCATTGTACCTAGAATGAAGAAGGATGGACCAAGAGGGAATGATTAGTGTGTGACATCAAGGGGACTTGCGGATTCTCTTTGGTGACATCTGTGGGAGTTATCATGCAATGTGGTTGTACTAAGAACCTTGTAGATCTAAAGAAAAATGGGAGTAAGATTAATCAAAAGGGCACTCAAAATCCAATGCTGCTCTAGGGGGTCCCATTGGAAAGACATGCACCCATGCCTGAAGGTTGCCTGAAGGTTGGCAGCTTCTCTAGATTCAATATTCAAAAAGAAAGAAAAAAAAGAAAAGAAAGGGAAAAATGAAAAAGAAAAAAAAAGTGCCACAAAACAAAAATCACTCCTCCCTTTGAACGAAACGCCAAGTGATTGTACGCCTTGTTGTTATGGTACTCTCATAGTTGCTCACCATGGGATGAAACAATGCAATGTCACTGATTAGAGGAATGGACTTGGTCCTGATCTTGCAACGACGGGTTAAGGACACGTTAATCATGCTTTACACGTAGGATTCATTATGCCCTGGGTTAGTTACCTCATGTCCCAATCTCTACGATCCCTTTCTATAGTTCGTCTTATCTCACTGTTCATGTAATTGTAGCTCATGTCTTGTATAGTGTAGAATTCTTACCTTATTCCAGTGATATTACATGTGTGTGTTATGTGAAGTCAGTGTGGATTACATTTCACCCTTCTAGTGCCCATAGACACTTTAAGTGTGGTTACACAAGGGCATTATAGGTTGAAACTTGCTTTGGGGAGGACCACTTGTGTAATCTTTTGTGATCTTCACTTATGACATAGCTCACACACACCATTTCTAACCCTTAGTATATTTCTAATGATTTTCTTTCCCTACTATTACCTCTCTGAATTTCAACATTCCTATGTGCCATCACATCATCTTTTTCTCTACCACCCAAGGTTTTATTGATTATTTCCACACCATCATAATTATTCGTGCCTTCAAAATCATCTAATTACCTTAGAACCCCCTCAACATACTTCATATGTCATAATTTCAAATTTTGATTTTAGGAAAAACCTTTAAAATTCGGTATTTTCCCTTGGGCCTAAACATCACTAGGACATGATATTGCATACAAGTTATCGCGTCCGACGCGATGTCACATACGCGATGTATCGTATGCGATATCATGTCCCTCCAACCCTATAAACAGGCAACCCCCCCCAGAACACTTAGCATCATTTTCACATTCACGCGAGGGAGTTTTTGAATTTTTTCTCTACGACTTGCGATTGAGTGACCCTTTCATAACCATATCTCGCTTGCTAGTACTTCGATTTTAATTCCATCCGAACCTTCTTGAACCTGGAGTGTTCAGCTTAGTTGTGGGGGAGGGATATACATCGAAAAGTGCATAAATTTTTTGGAATTTATCATTTCCCAAAGGACATCATTAAGGGTAATTAGTTATAAATTAAGAAAAAAATATCCCAAAAAATCAATTAATCCCTAGGTATAACTTAATTTCAAAAACAACCTTACTAACGCTTGGCCCTGTGTGATTGCAGATGGCCCCGAAACGTGGACAAATGGAAGGTCCTGATTAAGGTGGAAGTAAGCGTCCTAGGAGAGGTGGAAGACACGAGCCTACCAGAAAACATATAGAACAAGAGGCATAATCATTCAGCATCCATCAAGAAGACCCTCCTACCATACAGTCTGGGTAGGCAGAAGGAGGAGCTGCTGCAGCGCCTGAACCGGGACAACATCTCACATTGCCCTAAGATTGTGTTCAGGCCATGCATGAAAAGTCCACATTCATTGCGGTGATTGTGGAATTGAGCTTTGAATCTTTTGCAGAGTTCACTCCTGAGGCTATTAGGGATCACCTTAAAGGATCTCCCTTATGGCTTACTCTCTCCGCAAGCGGTGCCTGGTACCTAGGGGAGATGTACCAGTTCTGACACAATAGAGAGCAAGGCACCACTGTCAACATTTGTGGTGTGACAGTTAATTTCTCCACGCAGGCCATTTTGGAAGTATTAAAGCTTCCAAATACAGGGCCCAAATTTGCTCAGTTATCCACCCGTTCAGACCCTGATGTGTGACGGGATTGGTTGGAAAGGGCTTATGGCAGAGATAAAACATTTGGCAAGTTGACGACGGAAGAGAGGATCTACTTTAAAATTAGAACCTATCACCTCTTTCCCACGAAGGGCTTAAAAAGAATATCAACGTATGCAGCAAGAGGATGTGCAGTGCTGATGGGAAAGGTTGATGCTAACCTGCCCCATCTTTATCTAACAGAGATCCTGAGCCAGTTCGAGGAATGGAAGATAGGGAAGCTTGCCTTGCATTTCCATTGTCTTATCAGAAAGATTTACCGATGTGCTAGTATCTGGGGGTACACCAATGATGTCCTTCAAAAATCCTAGACTGCTTCATATGATGAATTGTTAAAGTCGTCAACTCCAAGGAAAAACATTGGCGAGACATTGGGTCAGGAAGAAGAAGAAGAAAAAACGGCTAAACCAACTACAGATTAATTTGTAGGACCCAGCCAACCTCCAAGTATAGGACCCATCCAACAATAGGAAGCAGGGTCCATCACAGGCCAGGATCAGCCACTGCTACAAGACTACACACCGTCGATGAGCCATCTCAAGGCCATCACTGAGATGGTTAGTTGGGAAAGTCGTGATGACGCAAACCTCTTCCACGTCATTGATGATGCCATTCAGCCCACTATTTCTTTCAATCGCACAAGGGGTGAAGTGTCTATTCACACATGAGAAGGGGAAAGTATTTGGTCACAACAGATCTTAGGAAACACGACATCTTTCCAAGTGCAGTTAGAAATTGGTGAAGGGGCCACTGTGGTGGTCATGCAACACCAAAATGCCATGAGAGTTGTAGAAGTGGTCATGGACCACATCAAGGAATCATTCAATGTACCTGTTGTGCCACTGGTAGATCTCATAGGATCACGGGATGCTCAAACTTTGGCTGGAACCTCAATGACTCCTGCGGAACATGAGGATGTGCTTGATCGATTGCTCCAAACAGGGCAAGTAATGACGTCCATGTTTGACATCCCTCAGGATGTTACAGCAATTCAGTCAGACCTCATTTCCACAAAGGGGAAGTTGGTCTTAACAGAAGTGAGGGCCGAGCATGTTGAAGCCGAAGTGCAGAAATTACAAGAGTAGCTCATGGCCCTACAAGCAGTACAATGGAATCCTTTGCAATTTGTTCCTGTAGACCAGTTAGATAATTTCAGGACTGAGCAGCTAACCAAGCTAATCAAAGAGAATATAAAGGTGGTTGAAGAAAAGGGGAAGGCTTTTTGGGATGCATTTGTAGCACAGGCACAAACTCATGTGCATCTCAAAGCACTCAACGCCTTACAGGAAGAAAATAAAAAACTTGTTGCTAACAACTTCGGTTGACCGCTATGGAAAAGAAAAAGAATGTTCTTGAAGAACATTTCCATCAGTTGCGAGAAAAATTCATCCGGGTCAACCAAGACATAAGTTGTTTAGCCAGGGAGAACTGAACCCTATCGATGGAGGAGGTACACACAATTTGGCAAAAGACAACTATTGAAATTAGTGCGTGGAAAAACGAGGCTAAACGACATGAGAAGCTAAAGGTGCACTTCTGCGATTAGCTGGGGATGTACAAGTAAATCCTTGAGAAGGAGATCGATATGGCCAAGGCCCACATCAATGCTATTAGTGCTCAACACATTGACTGGCAGGCCATATTGGACACATATTCTTTTGTCCACCAAGTGGAAGTTAAGAGTCGGGACTTGCAGATTCAGGATCTGACAGAATACATGGAGTTGGCAAACCTTTGGTATGCCAACCTTTCCATGTTAATAGCAGGGTGCCCGAGGACAGAGCTCGAGTAGTAGGTAGCAACCACCTATGTTAAATACGAAGCAGAATTTTTGGAATGCAAGAAGTTGTTGGAAAAATTGGAGATCGTAAATTCTGAACTTGAGGTGGTGAAGGCAAGCTACCAAGGCCAAAAAGGTGTCATAGCAGACTTGGCTCGATGACTAGCAGATTTTCAAGAATACAAAGAGAAAGCCAAAGCCTATGAAGAGGAACAACAGGTATTTGCAGCTTGGTATGCCAAAGCCAATCAAATGTTTTCCGCAACTACCCTATCCATGGGAAGTGCCGACTCTGTCAAACATTGGATCATTAGCATGGATGGCACAAGACCCTTAAATATAAGAGGAGAAGCTCCAGGCCATACTTCAATGCCATCAAGTTCCAAATCCTGGAGCACAAGACAAAGGGAAAGCACCAATGGAGGAGCCACCACCACCAGGAACTACATGAGTTCCACAATTTTGTAGTTGTAGCACATTTCTTGTGTTGTGTCTTTGTTTTGTTTTAAGTCCACACTACGGCATAGTCCCATGTTCACCATCCAATAATCCCATACCTATGCACTGTGTAATTACTGTAACTCGAGGATGAGTTTTCATTCAGTCGTGAGGGTATGATGAGTCACATTTTGGGCGACCGTGATATCGCATACATGATATCGCAGCCCAACCGTAATATTGCATACGTGATATCATAGCCTGTCTTCTCATCTATAAATAAGAGGAAGATAGAATCAGTTTCCATCTAGTTTTAGTTTAGTTTTTAGTCCCTTAGGGAAACTCTGGTAGTTTTACCCTTCCAAAGATAGAATTATTTTCCAGTGTATGCCTGCAGTGTGATGGTTGTAATTGTACGACATCCTTTATTCAAGTGTGACATACTTGGACACGCACATGACCGAAAATAAAGATCGAGTTTACTTCATCATTGCAACATTCACTTAGTTTAATCATTTAATTAATGTTATTTACTACTTTCCTAGTTAATCTCTCTCACCCTCTGAAACATCCCAAAAAATTCAAAGTCATTCTCGCTTCACCAGGGCTTGCAATTTGCATGCCACCATGACAGTTCTTCAGGAGGAGAATGTTCTAAATTCAGGCTGGCCAGTTCAGCAAATTTTCTACTTTAGATGCAAATAGGCTTTACTGATCATCTTGCCTATCCACCTAAGTAGTGTGTGGAGTTAACAACCTGTTCAAACACAATGCATGGAGTTAACAGCAGCGCTCAGGGTGCACGAAATAGTTTGGCAAGTTTTCTAAGTCACAAATTCTGCTACGCTATGCTACGTCCCGCTATGTAGCGTAGTAAGCTTCAGGAAACGATTGCAGAATGAAGTGTCACGCCACACTACGCTATGTAGCGTAGCGTAGCATGACAACAGCTATACAACTAGTGCTTCAACAATGTCCCTTTCCATTAGGAAGTGGCAGACCATGTCTGTTGCTAGGCTACGCTGAGCTACATGGCGCAGCGAGGCATAGCAATCCTGTGGAAGAGACAAAAGGCAGCTCAAAGGATAGAATCAGCAAGTTTGCAAGTCCCGCAGAAGCAAAGTTTGCAAATTGGCAAAGTGTTCACGACTAAGGCAGGTTACTACGCTATGTAGCGTAGCAAGCATGCAACAAACATGTAGTAGAATGCACGACAAGGTGCTATGCAACGCCAAGCATGTTACACTACAAAGCACAACAAGGCATGTAGGTGGTTGTGTGACATCAATGCATTTCACCTAATTGAATCGTTGGAACACGTCTCCAGACGCTAACAGTGCAATTATGGCGTGGCAAGCGCATAGTTAAGGCGTGGCAGACTCACATTACAACGGTCATGTAAGTGCAACGGTCATGCATGGCACGTGCAACACAAGCAAGTCAACGTGGGATCGAGGCACGTGGTGTCCAAATCGCCCCTTTTGCGTGCCCTCGGTCCTATAAATACTCCAGCAAGCAGCATACAAAGGGTCCAAATGTTTTTTTAACGAGCAGCATTCAAAGGGTTTGAACTTTTTCCAACGAGCAGCATTCAAAAGAGGGAACTTTTCCAAGAGGTAGCACTAAAAAGTTCAAATATTTTTCGGATTCTTCGACTTTTCCTCTGGCACTCAATTCCTCTTCCTGGCATGTTGTAACATCAAGCATTGTAAGCTTTCTATTTGACACTGCAAATAGTTAGCATTTTTAGCTGGCATTTTATTCCATCCCCTTTCTACCACCTTGGTAGAATCCTCGTATTGTCAACACCTAAGTCCGCATCCAAGTGCACAACCTATTTTGCTCTACACGTCCGGTTACTCTTGGGATCTCTGCACTCCGCCATGCTGTGCAACCGATTGTATCCACCTTGACAGAGCAAACTTGTAGCTTTGGAGTGGTGGATTTTTCTAACTATATTTCACTTTATTTCTTGCTTATTGTCGTGTTTTGCACTATTTTTCTGCTTTATTTACTTTCAAGCATTACTTCGCATTTTCGTTCTTATTCCAAAATATATGTTGCAAAAGGTTATATAGACGCTGATTAAGTCCTTGTCTGATTGACCAGATCGTTCAGGGTGCTCCGTATCCGCACACACCCAGCATGGCCCTCCTGCAGGTACGGGGTCAAAGCTGTCATGCCTACCGACCCCTCAGTGTTTTCCAATCGTCGACGTTTTCAGTCGCTACAGTTTTATGGCACTAGAAGGAGGGCCTTTTGGTTCCTTTTCTGCATGTCATGATAGTTCTATGAGTCTTCTGCACCCTGATATGCATAAGCATAAATGTGACACCCTTTTGCACTTGTTTGCACTTTGTGCGGTGTAGATTGATTGCCTTGACAGTTCCTTCGGAGCCCTACATAACACAAGGCCTTCGATCGTCAGCTAACTAGGTCATTTTATGGTTGTCTTGCATGTGTTTTATACCCCATCTCGTGTGGTATAGATCAATCGCTTCGATGGTCCCTCGAGGATCCTACGAGATGCAAAGGCTTCTTGATCGCTAGTTAGCTTGCCTGTCTTATGGTTGTCTTGCATGCATTCTGTACCCCATCTCGTGTTGTACAGATCGATCACTTCGATGGTCCCTCGGGGATCCTGCTAGATGCAAAGCCTTCTTGATCACTAGTTAGCTTACTAGTCTTACAGTTGTCATGCATACATTATGTACGCCATCTCGTGTGGTACAAATTGATGGCTTCAACGGTCCCTCGAGGATCCTGTGAGACGCAAAGCCTTCCTGATTACTAGTTAGCTTGCTCATCTTACAGTAGTCTTGTAAGCCTTCTACACCTCGATATGCATTAGCATAGACTTGACACCCATCTGTGGCTATTTACGTGTCGTGCGATGTAGATCGGTCGCCTCGACGGTTCCTCGGGAACCCCACAAGACATAAAGTCTCCGATTGATAATTGAATTGCCTTCATTTTTCACGATAGTCTTGCATGCGTTCTGTACCCTATCGTGCACAAGCATAAATATGACACCCTTTTGTGGTTGTTTACGCATCGTGTGGTACATATCGGTCACCTCAACGGTTCCTCGAGAGCTCAGCAAGACATAAAGCCTTTCTTTTTGGGTTGCTTGACAACCCCTTTGCTTTTTCATTCCCAAAATTTTTTTTGCTTTCAAGTTTCCTAGCTTTTTATGTTTGCAAAACTATCTAGCTTGGTAGTAATGGCTTCCACAACTACTACTGTTAACACCTTCAATGTGGAGGTGCCCTTCACAGTTCAAGGCACCACTGGTGTCGAGCAACCGCTGAACCCAATGCTGGAAACATGTTGATCCCTCAGGATCCAAAACCAAGGACTTGAGGGCTTGGCCCACCAACATGAGCGTTACAACCTCCTTTGTGCAAAGGCTTAGGCAAGCCTACCTTTGGATGTACATGAGCTCGAAAGAAAACACAGCTTCAAGTTCGCATACTGTGATGGGAAGGAGTTTGTTCCCACTCCCGGTGTTTCCATACCTTTGACATAGATAAACCAAAGGATGTTGGACCAACTAGTCCAGCTGGATCAGCTTAGGGAGCAAAAGGACACAACGTCTAACCATGATGATGCCTTTCAAGATAGACAGGAGGAACTCAATTCCTAATCTGATGAGGGAGGTCAAGCCAACCCCGTTCTTGTCCCTCTTACCTAGTCCTTTTGGGCCAACCCGTTGTCTGTCATCGCTCCCTTTGCCATCACACCTACGCTTTCAAAGCCTACAATTGCAACTGCAATGGGTAGCCATGTCACATTCCAGGCGTATCATTGCCCTTATTCCCCTATTGCATTTGCAGTGACTGTGCCTCCACAAGCTGTTCATTAGCACATTCCTGTAGTGCATAACATGCCAATCATGGCTACCCTGCCGCATGTTGACACTGTACCTACTTCACAATCACACATAACTTCCATGTCAATTCCTATGTTAGCATTTATTCCACCTACTATGGTGGGCCCAGGGCCATCCACATGGTGGACCCTGTTTGTTTCTTCGCCTATTCTACAACCGTCGTAGATGTCTCACTACATTCGTTCTTAGACCTACCAAACCTTGCAAACGGTACATCCTAACACTGGGCTATGGTCCATCCCGTCGGTGACTCAAATGGTCTATCCAGTGGCTCAACCCATTGTTGCTGCTCCAACAACACCACCTACCAGGTGGTGGACAGCGCAAGAAGCACCTTTAGTGGGGGCGGTCCCAACGGTGCCACCGATGGGTTAAGCCGCTACCCCCGTCATGCCATAGGTGGGAGCTGCCTCCACAGCCCCCCAATCGTCTACAACATCGTAGGGTTTGGATCAAGCATTCCAGCTTATCCAGACCCTCACTGAGGAAATAAAATGCCTCAAAGCTGTTGGGTCTAACATTGTACAAGTTTTGGACTTTTACCAAGACGACCTCATCAGCTCTGCAATCCTTGGTTTGACATTACCCCTAGGGATGTCTCTCCTGCACTTCACAAAGTACGATGGGGAGGGAGATCCCAACGTGCATCTTGTTACCTTCAGGCTTGAATCTTTGCTATTGCAACAATGGCTGCACAGGATCATTCACGTCTTCGCCATGTCCTTAGCTGGGAAAACCCTAGATTGGTACCATGAGTTGCCATGCTCATCCATTTCAACTTTAGAAGAGCTCTTGACCCAGTTCATGATACACTTCAAGAACAACTTGAAGCCAGAAACCACGCTGGACCAATTGATGAGCGTGAAGCAAGACCCGTTGGAAGCAGTCCAAAAGTTCATTCAACGTTGGAGTGCAACCCTTAATGAAATCTATGAGCCCATCGTGAAGGTCCACTTGCTAGCCATTTTTAAGGGTGCAGTGAATGACTTCATCAAGTCCAAACTGTATTACCTCGCTCCTTGCTCTCTTAGTCAGGCTTTTGCTTAGACTAAGAGCATATAAGATGCGGCTGAGGTGAGTAAAGACCTGGCCTACATCGCTTACAAAAACACCTTCGCAAAAAAAGATAAGGGTACTGTGGTAACTGAGGCCAAGCCCAAACCTAGCAACAACAGTAGCAAGAATAACAAGAAATTGGCCATACCCATGGCTAACCCTGTGCCCAAACATGGCCATGTGCAGCAACTTGCTACACCTACGCTCGAGACATCTGCACAACCCAAACCCAACTTTGAGTGCAAAGACTGCTCAAAGTACATTCCACTACCTCTCAAGCCTTCAGAACTCCTGAAGTAACTGTTGGCAGCGGGATACATCCAACACAAGCAGATGTTAGAAGAAGCAAATGTGAGACATCAACGCTACTGCGAGCTCAGTAGGAACCCCTCTTTGGCCTTGCCAAATGAGCCTCCAGTTCCTAGGGGTTTAAGGCCAAATAGGTTTTATGACTACCACCAACATTGTGGTCACAACACGGATTATTGTCTGGCGTTGCAGAATGACATCCAAAGATTAATCGACCAAGGGAAGCTGATACTGGACGAAAGCAACCCAGTGCACCCTGAAAACCAATCTATGTATGTCTACACAGATCCCCTCAACGCCAAAAATGCCAGTTACGTAATTAACGCCATCGACATTGATAATGATCCCAGGCCACCCCAGCAGCCATTTGTGATCTGTGTGCCTCAGCGTAGTGCACCAACACCACTAGCGGTTAGTAGAGGCTCACAGTAGCCGTTCATCTTGAAAGTCCCACCATGGGCATCCATCTTTATGCCGCCTGTTAGTAGAGCCACGTGGTCCTGTCCATTAACATCTTTAGCTCCATTCATCATTAGGGGGTTGACGCTTTCAATAGCCTTTATCTCGCGGAACAAAGCTGAACAGCCTCCTCATCTCGCAAGGCGAGAAGTCCACTTGATGGGCGAGACATCGAAGAGAAGTACCGTCAAGGATATCCCCAAGCCTACGCCTTCATCCCTTGCATCTGCACCTTCACCACCAAAGACAAAGGTTGACATGACTACGTAGTCTGCATCACCCTACCAATAAGGATCTGAACCCAAATCCGAAGTCAGCTCTTTTCGGGAGATTCGTCTTTTGGGACAAATCGAAGAGGAGGAAAGTGTCAAACAAGGGGGTGGCCAAGACTTTCTAGACGCCCTCACCTAGGTCAAGCAACCTCTAAAGAAAAAAAATGGTACACTGAGCTTGTACGGCCTAATCATGACATCTGTACCCCACCGCAAGGCTCTAGTCCACATGTTAATAGTGATTCCGATCGATGAGAACATGCAAGTGAAAGAGGAAGCGATCCACTCGATCATGCTTTCCTTTATACCCGCGAAGCCCATGCCACCTCAATTGACTTTCAACAATGATGCCATTAGGAAAGATTCCGAAGGGGGTCAGGTGACTATGGTGCCTCTCTTCATCACAATTTGGGTCAGCCAACACTGGATTTGAAGGGTACACATTGATGATGGGCCTGCCACAAACATCATTCCCTTCCCTATTATGGACAGGTTGGGATTGGTTGACTAGATCAAACCGACAATGATGTTGTGTCTGAGGTCCTTCAACAGGGCACGCGTCCTAGTGAAGGGCATAGTTCACGTAAACTTGGTAGAAGGGGACTAGTTCCCCACAGACGCGACGTTCATCGTGGTTGAGGAAATGTCTGGGTTTAACCTGATCTTGGGAAGATCATGGTTATCTCAACTTAGGGCTGTCTCCTTGCCTATACACTAGAAAATCCACCTACCATACGTAGCAAAGAGGTGGTGATCCATGGTGACTAAGTGGCAATGCAAGCAATCAACAACGTAGACATGGAGCAAGGCTCAGAGGTCAAAACCTCTGAGAATGAAGCATCCATTCACGCATGCATTAACCATCCAACGGAAGGATCGGCCCAGTAAGCTGACTCCCAAATCAAAAATGCATGGGTTGAGTTGCCCTTCCAAGTGGAAGACAATGATGTGAATGAGGGCCCTGGTGAAACACCTTGGCCTTACGTTCCGATCAACCCACGACGGGTCAAGAAGTAGCTATGCATAGCGTAGCAACCCTACTGCTTCCTACCCAGTTGCCATCCCTTGTACATTCACTGCTTTGTTAACATGCCATCCTTTTGGCATGCTACGCTATGACCCAAAATGACCTAAAACTAGCATCGTTGCTTTCTGTTTTGTTAACATGCCATCCTTCTGGCATGCTACGCTACAGCTCAAAATGACCCAAAACTAGCATCATCACTTTTTGCTTTATTAATGTACTATCTCTTTTGGCAATGGCCCGAAATGGCCTAAAACTAGCAATGGCCTGAGATGACCTAAAACTAGCATATGAGAGCATGAAAAATTTACATGATACATAAGTTAACACAAAGTTAGTTTCTTTCCTGAAGTTTTTCATTTCATTCAAAACTTTTGCTTGTTGGCAATGTTTGCGAAAATTTTACAAAAATTTCAAAATTTCAACATTTCAACATTTCAAAAAGAAAATCCCATGCTATCATGGGTTATCTTTGTTTGCATCGCCTTCGCCACTCGCCCCTGCTTCATCTACTTGTGCATCATCCTCCCCTGCGTTACCTTCTGCCGGTTCATCATTCCCTCCCTCTACGGGCCTTGCACCCTCATCTAGAGCCTGCATCATAGGAATGAAGTAGTCAGTTAGGGCAACAAACGCAAACTATAACCTAGCATGAGCATCTACACAGTAAAGCGACTAACTTGAGAGGGGCCTACGTCGGCCTCAAAGGGTATCCGGTCTAGACCAAGCCTAAGGCGACACCAGAATTTCTCTATCATGATGTCCATCCAACACCTATTGCTAGGTTCAACATTCACAGCAGTGGCTTTCTCCCTTTCCACGGTCATCCATATTAGGGGTCTCACGGAAAAGGAGGCGGTTGCGGTCTCTCCTGTAGGAAGGTCCACTTTCAAATTAGAAGATTTTGTAACCTTTACCTGCTCTTTGAACTTAGCATATGCCTCAGAACCGTCAATGACATTCACGACTGCTTCATACGTGAATGCCTCTACAACCATGCCTTTGTATAGTTTTTGATGGGTTTCATTGTCCAGCTTGTACACATGTTTGTGGNTAAGCCCATCTGCATTTGCTGTTCCATTATCTCACGAGTGGATTCAACGTTTTGACGAATGACAGTCCAAAACCTGGCGTAGTCGTCTATAGCCTTGTGCGAGTCCTTAGCATTAGGGTTATGAGTTATGAGGAACACGTTTCTTGACCTAAGATCCTCCACCTGAGTGACTAGGTTGGCCTCTCTTTGCTTAGCCCTTTGGACAGATTTCCACAGGTCCTCATTAACGTGCTTATACTTCCACAGGGAGCGTGTTGAGTGCAAGATGCACTTGTAAGCCTCATCGAATGTGTGACGAGGCACCTTGGTCACATCAGGTGAGAGTGTAGGCACAGTGCCAATTTTCATAGGCTGTGCCGGGTCCCATTTGAGCTGAGAGGTTGCCTTGACACAAAGAACGTAGCAATCACATTAGCATAGCAAAATCACCAAACTCAAAAATTTTTAGCGTGAAAACATACGAGCACTTAATGCTACTATTTACCTGCGTTAGGGTCCACCTGCTGAAGGCATTTGATCATGTCATTGACAAGCCCCTGTACGAACGCAAACTTGTTAAGGATCTCGGCCCATGACTTGGCATGAATTGGAGGGGATCCTGCAACATCAGCAATAGCACCTGTTACATGACTAAGCATATCAGTAATGGCCAAAATGGACCATGATAAGGCATACATAGTGCTCAACTCACCAGTGTTTGACTGTGATCTTTCTTCTTGCTGATGCAAGACGATCATGGTAGCCTTGGTGAAAAGCCCTGCCAAGTCCGTATGAACCCTTCTCCTTACACTGATTGTAGGGAACATAAAACGTGCTTGTGTAAGTGTGGTATTCTACCCTGCACTAATTGATCACACCCGCCCATAGGTTCTTAGTAGAAGAGAACTCTTGTAGGGCTAGCTGCGCTATAGCCAGCAGACCCAATCGGTCATGAACCCCCTCATCATTGATAAAGAACCTGGTGACAAACACATACTGTTAGTATTCGGCCAATATGGCCAGTGTTGCACAACATAGTGGAGCAAGGCTACAAAACTCACCCACCAGCACAATAGATAGTCCCCTGTGGGTTCTAAAAGCATGTTGCCATGTAACGTGTGAGGAACAATGTGTTGTATTGGTGGTAGCAACTGTATTTAGGCATGTCCCAGATTGAGGCTAAATGCCTCAACCTTGTTGAGTGTTGGCTGGATCCCTCTCCTTGCCTACTCATGATTTCTCCGTCGGTAACAAACCTTAGAATGCCCTGACTTGCCCCAGGCAACATGGCTTCTATTATGCCGGATGCCTCCTTCTCCTTTAGGGAAGACCAAATGATCACACTAAAGTGGTCGAGAAGGAATTGCAAGAAGTCCTATGTCCCTTCTATGAACCAGACCGCTCGCTCTCCCATACGTATTTTGGGAGGAGGGACGTTGGCCATAGGTTTGCTTACATGGCACAGGACCCCTCTAATTTCCAAAACAATCAGCCTGGGCCTCGGCCCCACCTTGCACGACACAATCAACGAATCTTAGCATCATACTTAAAGGCAATACACGTGCAACGTAATAACGTCTAGTAGTCCATGTATAGAGCGTAGCATAACTGTCTGCCCGTACATAGCATAACAACGACATGAAAGCCTAGCGTAGCAAGAACATGCAAATAGCCTAGCGTACCAGCAAAATAATTGATGACATGCCCTAAAAAAGCACATGTTGCGTTTTCGCATCACACATGGCCTAGCCCTCCCAAGGGTTTTACGTTACGGCATGCAAGGGTCAAGTAGCTTAAACTGCCTCAGCCCCCGCGGTTATGACAACTGCGGTGGTGGCAGATTCAACAACCTTACATGCAACCACAATGTAACATTTATGCATCTCCCAAGACCAAAACGGTGACAATGACGATGCAAAGGCTAAAATGATGCAACCAAAAAAAACATAGGTAGCCAAGAATGGACGCAAAAAAAATAAAACGCAAAACAAGAGCAGAGAACAACAGAAAGCGCAAAACAAAAAAGCGAAGGAAATGTAGTAACCTACTGGGTCAACAGTGTGCTCTTCTGCACCGCAACACATGCTTGTGATGTGTACCCTAGGGTCTTCTTCATCTCCTCAACCCTTGCAAGCGCTAGATGAGTCTTAGGAGCCATTGTCCTGCTTGTAGATTTACACCTTTCGCTAGAAAAACTCGTCTTGCTAGTCGATTAACACAATTACTTCCTGCTCTGAAATTGCCTTGTGCTCCGATGTGGGCTCTGCACTCTTACGGTGAAAATGGAAAAATTGGCAGGCTTTAACTCCTATTTATGGTCGTAATGATAAGATGGAAAAACTTGCCTATCTCTCTCTACGATTAATGCGGGGCATATCGTACAGCATAGCATGCTTGCCATGATAGCATAGCACTGTTAGCATTAAAGCCTTGACATGCTTCAAGCCAACTACTTGCCTTCCCGAAAATAAAAAAATATATTTGTTTTCGATTAAGGGTCCAAAAGACCTTAAACTAGCAATCCCAACATAGTTGCACCCCTAAGGGTCCGAGAAGATCCTAAATTAGCAGTTTCAGCCTGTTGCCTTCGCAGTCCGCAATGATGTTAAACTAACCACACCACATGCTTATATCAGCAATTTTCACATCTTCTTCCACATAGACAGTATCGTAATTTCTAGTGGTTTCGTGTTTTCATGTTTGCAGTTCGTATTTTCACATTAATGATTTGGTACTTATACCATAAGTTTCCCATTTCACATGCTATTATTTTGCATGTTGCAATTTGGCAGTTTGAAATGCATTAAACTAGTAGTTTGGCATTTGCATATCGACAGTTACACAACTTCATACTTTACATCAACAGTTTTACACCTTTAGCAATTCTACACTCTTGTGCCTTGGCGGTCTGCCATGACCCTAAACTGGAAAACTTGCAATCTTTACATCATCACACTTCGAAAATTGCATCTCGTCGCTACTTTGCAAATTTTTGTTATAGACAATCTCTGTTGACAGACACCTCTTAACCAGGCTTTCATCTTATGATGGCAGGTCGAGCAAGAGATGGAAATCTATCGCGATCTTTCCACGCCTTTAACATTAATAGGGCCACAGGGCAAGCTCACAAGACAGTTGAACCCCAACATGATCGGCTGGGGGTCAACCTCAACTTGCACTATAATAGCCTTAGAAGCATCCCTGGATTGGCCCAAGCATCTGGTCCAAGCCCTAGACTTAGAGGCCAAGGATGTAACCAAGGACCCTCTTGTTGAGATGCCTATGACCACGTTAAAGGGGAAGGTGAAAACGTTAAGACTCAGCTACCTCCTAGACACACAAATGCACAAAAGCGTAGCTAAGATTTTGCAAGACAACATTGATGTCTTCGCATGGTTGTATAGCGACATGCCGGGTCTGGACCCACGGCTGATTCAGTAGAACATCGTCCTAGTCCCACACATGAAGGCAGTCAAGTAGAAGGCTCGCAAAGTTAAGCCAGAAATCACACTAGTCGTGAGGGATGAAATCACCAAGCTATACCAAGCAAGCTTCATCCGTGCGGTTGACTATTCAAAGTGGGTGTCCAACATCATTATGGTTTTGAAGTAAATGGGAGGAATACGGATCTGTATAGACTTTCGGGACTTGAACAAGGCAACGATCAAGGACAACTTTCCACTTCCAAGCATTGATCAACTCATCAACACCATGGCTAGCCATGCTATGCTATCCTTCATGGATGGTTTCTCCGGATACAACCAGATTTGCATTAACCCAGAGCATCAGCTATCAACAACCTTCATGACCCCATGGGAGACCTTTTGCTATACCATGATGCCCTTCGGGCTCAAGAATTTTGGCGCAACCTACCAATGAGCCATGACTTACATTTTTAGTGACTAAATCCTATAAACATTAAACGACTATGTAGATGATATAGTAGTTAAGTCCAAGGAGGTAGCTGAAGACCCACGTGATCTCGGGGTAGTTCTTAAATGCGGCTAAATGCACAACTTACACCTCAATCCTAAGAAGTGCGTCTTTGGGGTGAAAACTAGATGCATGTTAGGATTCGTCGTATCGAAGGCCAGAATATGGGTCGACCCTGACAAAGTCAGAGCCATCGTCAACCTAGTGCCTCCCACAAACCTTAAGGAGTTATGTGGTTTTCAAGGTAGAGTGCAATTCATTCGAAGGTTCATAGCAAGGTTGACTGACAAGTTACACCCCATGCAACATCTTCTAAAGAAGGGAATTAACTTCGAATGAACAACCCAGTGTCAACAAGCCTTCGACGGCCTGAAGAAGAAAGTCTCACACCTCCCGACTGTGCATCTGCCAAAAAGGGATAAACCCTTCTTTATCTACCTTGCCACCTTCGACACATCTGTCATGGCACTACTATGTTAGAAGCGAGACAATTGTTTTGAGATACTAGTGTATTACTTGAGCCATGCACAAATAGCGCACGAGGTGAAATACAACAAAGTGGAGAGGAATTGACTGGCCTTGGTGTTTGCACTAAAAAAGTGGCAGCATTACTTGTTCCATAGTACAATCAACATCATTTCCAAAAGCAATATACTTTGGGCTATCACTAACAACTTATACGAAAGTAGTAGGATAGCCCAATGGAAAGCAATAACCATGGAGTTCAATTTATGCTATGTGAGCCAATCATCAATGAAGGGTCAAGCCATAGCGATCCAACTCACGGCCTCGCCAGTGGATGACCAGGCAACCATAAACCCTGAATTTCTGGATGAATACGTTAGCAATGTCAGCATCATCCTATCATATTTCGAAGCCACCTTACATTTCAACAGCGTCTCAACCGCGTGAGGAGGTAGCGCCGCTACCGTCATCACATTCCCCTATGGGGAAATGCATCCATCCACTTATCGATTTGCATTCCCTTGAACCAACAATGTGGCAGAATACAAGGGGCTACTCAGAGGCCTCTTAACTACCCGAGCACTACACATCCAACACCTGGAAATCCATGGAGATTCACAACTAGTCATGAATGAAATCATCGAGGTCTATGCCTACAAGGCTACGCACCTGCAACCCTACTACGACCTAGCAAAAAACCTACTTAAGCAATTTGCAACCACAGATGGGCAACACGTGCCACGCAACGAGAACACCATGGCAGATGCCTTAGCTACCCTCGTGTTAAACATTCCCTCACATTCCTTGGCAAACCTGTCAATGTCGATTATAGAATGCGCAGAGCCTATCACTCAGGCGGAACACGTGGCCTCTGTCAGTTCTGCAGATACCCAGGAGTGGTATGCCAACATTAAAGCTTATCTACAGCATTGTGAACCCTTGGGTGGATTGACATCTACCCAGAGAGATGCAATCCGTAAGCATGTCTGGCAATACGTGCTCATGGGAAATAACGCCCTATGTCGGGGCTCCTACGATGGGGTATTGCTGGCACGCGTGGGTGGTGAGTAGGCGCAAAAGGTAGTTAATGAAGTTCATGAGGGGCTTTGCGATGGACACATAGCACTCAGGGCTATGGTTGCAAAAAGTAGACGCCTAGGGTACTATTGGCTCTACATGGAGCGTGACTGCCTGTCGAAAGTCAAGACGTGCGACACATGCCAGAGATACGCAAATCTCATACACATAGTGCCTACAGACCTACACCCAATGCAAATTATGTGGCCCTTCCAATGATGGGGATTAGACCTCATAGGGCCTATCATGCCTAAATCCTCCATAGGGCATAGCTTCATTATCACCGTCACTGAGTATTTTACCAAGTGGGTGGAAGCTATTCCCCTGAGGAAAAGAACGTCTCAGCAAATCTGCCATTTCATCCTTGAAAACATTGTAACAAGGTTTGGGCTTCCAATGATCATTGTGATCGACAATGGACAACAGTTTAGCAGCACGGAAACCCGAACCTTCTATAGCAATCTAGGCATTAAACAATCGTTTTCTTCCCCTTATTATTTGCAGGAGAACGGGCAGGTGGAGGCTACAAATAAGTCTATCATCAACTTGCTGAAGTAGATGTTTAACAATAGCAAGAGGTGGTGGCACAAGCAAATCCTCTATATCCTGTGGGCCTACCGAACGACGTGCAGGACCACAACAAGTAATTACAGTCTTGTTTATGGATCTGAAGTTGTGTTGCTTCTTGAGTTGTAGGTACCATCACTCTGGATGATCCTCACGGATGTCATGAGTGAAGCTCAAAACAACGAGTTGCAGATCAACGACCTCGACTCAATAGGAAGAGGAGCAAGCACAAACGCTGGGATGCATCGAGCACTTCCAAAGCAAGCAACAGTAGAAGCATCATGCAGACCTGTGTCGATGGCCAGTGTAGAAGGGAGACCTCTTTCTCAAGGCCGTCCATGAGCACGTGAGCAAATTCTCAGCCAACTGGGAAGGTCCTTACGTGGTCACTAAAGCCTTCGGGAATGGAGCTTTCAAACTGGTGGACATGGATGAAAACGAGTTTGCCAACCTAGTGAATCACTCGTACCTCAAGCCGTACTTCATTTGAAGCATGGCAGCACCAAGCAACGTTCACTACGACGATAAATTGGTAACGCCACCGAGCAGCGTCCACAATGACGTTAAACTAGTGGCACCAAGTAGTGTCCATAATGACATTAAACTAGTGGCACCAAGCAGCGTCCGCAATGACGTTAAACTAGTGGCACCGAGTAGCGTCCGCAACGATGTTAAACTAGCAGCATAGAGCACCGTCCACTATGACGAAAAACTGGCATGGCTTGTCCGCTATGAAATTAAACTAGCATGTACGATCTGCTGGGACCTTAAACTAGCATAGTAGTCCCCTAGGACCTTAAAACAGTACACGGTCTACCAAGACTTAACTGGGTTCGCGTCACATCCCCAATGTGCATCTACGCTAAGTACGCATCGAACGAGCATGCACGGTGCTGATGTGTGGGTGGGACGTCGCAGCTCTAGGACGCAGTTCATGACATAATGAGAACGTGCTCATCAGTAACATCTTCCCTGATCCATATCAGCTCCAGCTCCAGCTTTGTATCTAAACGCAAGTTGTGTACGGCAATAAAGACGAGCTTTGCGGATAAACCTTACAGTGCACGGATAGGTTTAATTAATGTTATTTACTGCTTTCCTAGTGACGCGGCATGAGTACGACTTGGTTACTTGCGTTGACGAACGTGTACGGCTAGCCAAGGAATCGGCTACTCATCGCGAATAGATTCTCTCAACCCTTTCCTCCTAGAACGTGGGACAAGTACGACTTGATTACGAGCATCTACGGATGTGTACGGCTAGTTAAGGAATCAGCTGCTTGTCACACATAGGTTATTTAAGTGCCTTAGTATGACCGCTTCGAGCACGTGCGTTACGTGTGGTGATCCCAGTAACAATTAGCGTTTGGTAGCCACAGTTGCACAGTTCAGGGTGTGTATGGTAAGTGGGAACGGATGCTGACGCTAGGACTTAGTATTGTAGTTAGAGTTAGTTAGTTTCTAAACCCTTTTCCCTCATAGCTTAGGAGATAAACCGAAAAATACCAAAAAAATCATATACCTCAGACTTGCTTAACCATACACCATGACACATACAAGCAAGCCTAGGAAGACAACGAAAGATTAACCCCAAGTGTTTCTTGTGGTGTTAAGGCATTTAGTCTACGGAGTTCGACCGGATCACGCGTACACGCTCGTATTCGTATGGTTGAGTGTAGGGGTACCTCGCCACTCATCACCTAGGAAAGATTGTAGAGATTAATGAATCAAATTTTGGAATAAAGAAATGCAATAGAGGTAAAAGTATAGCAAATCACTAGGTATTTTGTGGAATTGAACAAGATTCTCATAATATGTTTCTAGTAGCTATTACAAATAGATTTGAAAAAACATTAATAGATTGCTTTTATGACTGGATTAAAGTTAGTAACATTAGATACAGTGACATGTGAAAAGCTTATGACTCATAATGGTTTCATTAATATCAATTCAATCATAGAATATTAAATCATTCATTGCATCTTAAAGACCCAAACACATATGTTTATACCAATACCACTAAAAGCACAAGGTGAATCATTAAAGCTCATATTCCATGAAATGGGTCATTGCAAGAGGTACATGATCCATGCCTAGTGGAGTACAAATGGAGAAGAAAATTTGTACCAAAAAAGAAGGATATCTTTCTAGTGCTTGTTAAAAGTATGATTGTTTTACATGTCTTTCTTCAACTTTAAATTTATTACATAATTAGATTCTCATATATTATTGTAATATTTTACATAATTTGGTAATAAAGGATTTTTTTAAACAAAGATACAGATTTTGTATATATGATTTAATTATGTTTATAATACTCATAATTTGATATTCCATGACATCATTAACACTTAGTAATATCATAGTTGCGAATAATTTCTAAGGTTCTCTACTTACACAATGCTCTTGAATGTATATTATTATAATTTACACAACCACACATATTCATAAAAATACATGTAATATGCTTTAATCAATTGAAATAGCTTTTATTGAGTAATAATAAAAAGTTAGATATTTGAGATTATTGAAAGGATTAATAGCAAACTTAAAGCATTAAAATTAAAACTAAATGATGGGAAGTTTCAAAACATGATAGTTTAGAAGAATTAAGTATGACTTGAAATAACATCTTCTTACTTTAATAAGATAATGACCTAACCACTTTAGGTACCTATCACTTGAACATACATATTAGAACCAAACTTAGGACTAATAAATCACTAGTTGCGTACTCTAATTATAAGACAAAGTGTAGAATGTTGCAACCTGAAATAACTGAAACATAGGTACACCCCAAGATGTATAATTCAAATAGAACTTTATAACTCATCATTACTCACTAGAATCGAACCCAAAACTTAGAACTTCTAAATCAAGAGTCTTACTATTAGGCTAACATCTCATTGTTAATATTATAAGAAAAAATATGACCAGCATTTCCTATGTAGTAATGCTAGTGATGAGTGGCTCAAGTGGCTAGTTCATTGTCTTGTTAGAAAAGAAGTTGCTGGTTTTAGTCACACTTAAGACATTATTTTCCCTTGTAATCTTCTAATATACCATGTTGGCTATATGTCTTAGGGTATACCTAAAGCCAAACTTTTTTAGTTTGAAATTAAAATTGAAAGCTGAAGGGAATAAAATATAGTTCTCATTAAATAAAAGCCAAGTTTAATATCAAATTTTTACTTTATTTGGTTGGTGGAAGAACTCCATTAATAGGAAACCTTGAAAGATGTTCACACAAATCTTCACTGGTGGGGTTCTACTTAAATCACTCCCTCATGTACTAATAACTTGTAAATACATAAAAAACATGATAGATAATGGAATTCAAAAGTCTAAGAAAAATGTTTTGGATGAAATATAACCAACATGATGCTTTAGAAGAATAATAATATCATAATGCCTTAAGTATGACTCAAATTGGGAACCTCTTAGCTAACAAGATGATGGGTTAACCACTTGAGCAACCTATCACTAGTAAAGCCTAATAAAAAAGCTAACATAGTGAAATTAAAACTAAAATTTTATTACATAAATTTTATTATGTCCATAAACCCTCTCGATCTATTGGATAGTATAAAGATATATTCTATGAGTTTTGAAAACATTATTTAAAAATTTATCAAGTACTCCTGGGAAGAATTCAAACAAATCAACCAAATTTATAACTATAATATTCTATCTCTCTATAATATGCTTCAATGCAGGACATTATAGGAAAATGTGATTTTCATCTTCAATGTTCTTTGTATTGCACAATTGGCATATGTAATCTTCAAAAGGAATTTTGTGTCACTTACCCATTTCAATTCTTCAATGATGAGATCTCATTCATGCTCTACTAATTGTGCATCATAATGGATGAGGAATAATAGTAAATAAATAATTTATCTTTGAATTAAGGCCTTCACCAATACTATTTAAATGCAAATGTTTTTTTCCTTCTACATCTTTCCAAAGTTTGTGATATACTACTTATTTTACCAAATTTCAAACCTGGTTTGAATTAAAATAAAGAAAGTACTCTTGAATGTTCCATTTATTAATCCATAGAACATCCTCAAAAAGTCATGCTTTATCATGGATTTGAATCATCACACTTTTAAAATATTTAACCAATGAAGACGCAAGAAGATTATGAGTGTAGTTTATAAATTGACAAATAGCTTCAACCTCTAATGTCATCATCTCTGCTTCAAAAAGCATTATATCATATTATGTCTATCTCTTCACTTTAAATTCATTGAGAAAAAAGAGGTTCTAAATTTCTTCTTTTTTTTTTCAATATTTATTTGATAGAGTAGGATTTCATACAATAAATGCATAAAGAATAATAGGTTGAACAATGGCATGATAAAGTTGTTTTTGAATATCCTAAGCTAGAATAGGTTCCTTCTTATATTTTCTTTTTAAGGAAAGTTAGGCTTTCACACCACTTTAAATAATGCATTGATCCAATTTGTAATTTTAGGAGCATTCTAGGTCAAGATATTTGTAAGAAGAAATTACATCTAAATGTTTATCTCCTATACTAAATTATACAACTTATTTCATGTGTCACAAATCATAAATTTTATTTTTTGGACATTAACTTTCATTCTTGAATCCCAAAACAAGTCATTAAGAGTATTATGTATTTGTTGTAGTCCTTTCATTGAATTTGAAATTAACACAACATCATCAACATAAAGTAAGAGTTTGATAAGAATGCTTTCAATTGTAATTGCAAAATGAGTTGGTATTTGNTTTTGATAAGAATGCTTTCAATTGTAATTGCAAAATGAGTTGGTATTTGATGCATCCATTCTTTAAGTTCATTAATAAAAAAACCAAATAAAGTAGGAGAAAGAGGACATTCTTATTTAACATCAACAAAAATATTAAATAAATTTTTTTCTTGCTTATTTGTAAACTAGATGTATACCTCTTTGTAAGAGTTTTGGATAGTTGACAATAGTGTCATAAAAACTTCTAAATTTTTCAAGCATCTCCGTAACTTACTTTGAATGATTGAATCATAGATCTTAGAAAAATCTACAAAGTAAATAAAAGTTTTCTTGTGTGAACCTTTTGCTCTATCAATAAGATATTTTAAACTGATAAGATGATCATTTGCAAGCCTTCCATAATGCCTGTGCCTTGCAAAATGTGGAGAATGAATGGCAAAAGTTGAAAATGTTCTCAAGGAGACTCATAAAGGAAGTAGAAAGCTAGTACTAGTTCTTAGAAACAGAATCTATTTAGTGATGGAATACAATGCTAGAGCTATTCAACAAAAATACCAAACATATTGTAGAGTGTCCAATCTAAGGAGGCAAATCCAAGAATGGAAACAAGGCACTCATGAGTCCTTGGATGTGATGATGGGTAGGTACTACTCTTTGTTACAATGATGCCCAGGCCATGGATACTCTCGATAGGATTAGCTACGCCATATCATAGATGGGCTTAGAATAGAATAAAAAAGAACCCTTAGGGTGTATGCCTAAGAAAGACTTTCTAAGCTAAGGGCTCATCAAGTTAAAAGGCTCATTAAGCAAGTGGCCAAAGATGCAGGAGAACTAAAAAAATAGAAAAGTGCAAAAGAATACAATAGAGACCCCTCCATCCACAAAAGGAAGGCCTGTTTCTATTAGAATGAGAAGGAATCACCACTTGATGAAGTGGTGTAAAGGAAAAGCTTCCTGATTTAGAAATTTGTTTCTAAAATATTAGCTAAGGTTAACAAGATGTGAAACTCCTCAAATGAGAAGTTCCAAACTACTTTGAATATTGTAAAGGAATGTAGAGATCAAGTAAATAGTAGTTGTGAAAGAAGGAAGAAGAAGGATGCTAAACATGGATATCATGAAAATAAGGCTAAACCTATAATAGTTGAGGAGGTTGCAGATTCAAAAACTGATGATGATGGAAGTGCCATTTGCTAATATGAACATCCTAAGGGATGTTGCCATGTATTGTCACACTTACAAGAATCTAGGATGTGTGTAAATCCTAGAGTTGCAAAACGATAAGCACCTAGGTGGTTACCTTATCCACAAGACAACTATTGGTAGCAATTCCACCACCAAGCTTACTATTTGAGTGGAGCACCACCTGAACCTTAAGAGTAGTACTAGTAGTGGCAACATCCACAGTCATGGGGGATGCCACCTCCAAGGTAGCAGTACCCTTATAGCCAACCTAATCCCTATGGGTACTATGTTCAACAACCAATCTCTCAACATGACTCTTTCAGTCATGCTTCCTTCCCACACCACTACTACCCTCTAGTGTACTACATAGCACCTTCTTTAAGGGGGGAAGTCTCCATTCCCTTTCTATCCTTCTCAACATCTACCCACTCCTACACCACCATCATCAACTCCTCTACCATATGCTCCATCCATGTAGGGTTAAATACCTACCCAGCCATAACAAAGAAATGCTACAAGAGCAATAAACTTACAACCAGCTCCTTAACCAAGTGGTCCTAAATTCAAGCCTTTTAAAAAGCCATTTTTTAAAACCAACAGCCCCATAAATCCCTCACAAATACTTGTGACTATTAACCCTACTATATCAACCTCTGAAAGTTCCATCAAATAACCTTCAAATCAATGTGCTTTCCAATTTCACATTGTCATGTTGACTCACATGATCACATATTGAAACAAGGCCAACCATCTTCCCATGAAGATATTTGATCTTGGAAGTCCTCTTATTTACTTGTAGATCACTAGAAATGAACCATGTAAGGTTATTTTTGATTCATGTTTCAAAGTTAACTTAATTTCACAAGAAAAGTACAAAGCCTAGAACCTGCCTTCATTAAAAAAGAGCAACATCATGTTGGATTTGGCAAGCCAATCCATTACTATTTCTTTGAGATTGATGGAAGACATTATGACCACAGTCTTTGGGTGGTCCTATCCTACCAATTTCCTAGTGATCCATATTGAGAATTACAAAGTGGACTTTCCTATCATCATGGGGAGAGCATGGTTGAGCACCATCAATGCTAGGTTGGGGATACAAGATCTTTCATTGGATATTTCCAAGGAAAATGAATTTGCAAAGATCAAGAAGAAGAGATTTCCATGCATTGCGTACAGTGACATAGGGTGTCATTACATGAAAAGACTATGGACCATCAAAGGCACATTTTTTCAAGCATGCAATCAGTGTGTAGAGATAGCAAAAATCTAGAGGTGCATGTATGTAGCAGCCACTAAATAGGAGGGTATCCAATGGCTAACCATAGATAATGAGGCTAGACTAACAATAGGCATGGAACCTACTGAGAGCCTCACAAGTTCATATGTTGAAAGCATAGATAAGTTGGAGTAGATGCATTGCCAACTCTTTGATGAAGAAAGGAATATTGATTAGGGAGAGTTGGAGATCCCATAAGTTTCAAGCAAGAGCCCCTTGAGTTAAAGGCTCTACTAACGGGAATTGTGCTTTCTTAAATAATGATGAGCCAGTTATTATCAATGCCACACTTGCTCCTACACAAAAGAAGAAATTGTTGGAAGTTGTGAATAAATGGCCAACAACCTTCACTTGGTCTTATGATGAGTTAACAAGAATTGATCCTAGGATATGCTAGCACATAATTTATACAAACTCCTCCATCAAACCAAAGAGGTAGCCACAAAGACAGTTGAACCCAAATATCAAGTAAATCATCAAAGAGGAAATTGAATAACTCCTCAAGGCCAGGTTCATATACCCAATTGCAAAAAATGAGTGGGTTATCCCATTCATTATTATGTAAAAGAAGGTGGAAAAGTGGAGAGTCTATATAGGATTTCAGTTGTTGAATATGACCACTTATAAAGATCATTTTCCATCACCATTTTTGGATGAACTGTTTGATACCATTGCGGGGCATTATTACGACAGCTTTCTAGATGGTTATAGTGGATATAACCAAATCCATATTGCACTAGAGGACTAGGCCAATACAACAATCACAAGCTCTTGGGGAACTTTTGCATATAAAAAGATGCCTTTTGGCGTGTGCAATGCTCTTGACACATTTCAATGTTTGATCCTAAGCATCCTCCAATAGTAAATCAATAGTGGGATAGAAGTCTTCCTAGATGACTTCGCTACCTATGGGGCCACATTTGAGCTAGCCTTAGACCACCTCGTGCAAGTGCTTAGAAGATGTATGGAGAAAAAATTAAAACTTAATTTGCAAAGGAACCACCTAATGATCTAAGAGGGCATTATCTTAGGACATTAGATTTCAAACAAAGGGATTGAGATAGACAAAGAAAATATAAGTGTCATCCAAGGAACAAATAGAAAACCAGAAACAGTGAAGGACATGAGGTCATTCCTTGGCGATACTAGTTATTACAGGTGCTTCATCAAAAACTTCTTAAAGATTTTCAAGCCATTGGTAGAGCTTACCAAGAAAGATGCACTATTCGTTTGGACCAAGGAATGTGAAAATGCATTCCAATAGTTGAAGTAGAAACTCATAGAAAATTCAATTTTATAAGTACTAAACTAGTCCATGTCATTCCACATCATGATGAATATATCCAATTATGCCTTGGGGACTATGCTTACATAGATGGATGATGAGAAATGTCCATATTACATCTACTATGTAAGTAGAAGCATTGTGGGTGCACAACTCAACTACACTACCATTGAAAAGGAGCTTATGGTAGTGGTGTATGCTTAGAGAAATT
>MNCI01027685.1:477331-490123 GCA_015680685.1 Gnetum montanum
ATAATTTTAAAATAATACTAATTCTATTTATTTTCAATGAGCAAAGGTTATGTAGGCTATTCGAGAAGTATTGAAAGCTTGCAAGATATTATAATTGAAAATAATACTATCTTGATATTTTAAAGATTTCCAATATTTAGTTTGATCCTTTTTAGAACATTTATAATGAAATGTTTTAATATTTATAAACCATTTTAAATGGATTTTTATTACTAAAATGTTTAATATTTATGTTGTAAAGGTACTTCATCTAAAGTATTTTATTTTTATTTTCATATGAATTACTATAAATCATTTTTAAAATGGATTTTTTCTTCATATTTTTTAAAAATAATGTTATAATTCTAAATTTACTTAATCTACTATTTTTTAAAGAATTCTATTTTTTTTTTATGAATGACAAAATGACATGTAACGTAAATATGTACAAGAAAAATTTTAGGTAAAATTTTAAAAGCATGTCATGAAAAAGTTTCATGACAGGCAGGGATGCACTTCAAATTCACACCCTACACATAGGTGCTTATCAATCATCATCGATGACACCTTAGCAGTGCCTACCTGCTTCAAGCAAACCTACTAATCAAGTTTCCTAGCTTCCTAGCAGTAGCAATTTCTACTTCATGGCCCCATAAATATACAATTATTATTGCCAAGGTAAACCAAATCATGTAGTATTGGCTATTATACCAATCCTACTTTCATGCATGCTACTAGACAACATTATTAATGTTCTATTGATTTGGTTATGTTGGAGCAGGGGGAGGGGGTGGGGATGCAGGGGGTGGGATGAGGGGATCTGAAGCAATGGAGGGGGGATGAGTTCAAGGTCCCACTATAGAAAATTTTATCATGAGCACATACATGAGAATTTTAGGACTAGACTCACATTAGCCTCTTAATCTAGTAGATAGGATAATCATGCATGTCAGATAAAAGCCCACATCTAAGAAGGCTCAATGATATTTCCTAAATGTCATCAAAGCATACCATATACTTCAGGGATAAGTTCCATAGTCATGTATGGAAGACATAACAAGATGATACTTGATGATGATGTTATCACCATATTCATGTCCAAGGTGGCTATGCTAGCTATTAAAGAAGAACACTTGCTTGAAAAGCCATCAAATCTTAATAGTCCCATGGTGAAAATTTAAATCAATGAGAAAAGCCACTACTCAGCTCTCTATAACTTTGGTTCAACATGAGTCAATCTCATCTCTTTATAGCATCACCTTGATTGGGAACTTTCTCCTCTCAAGGGTTCCAACTTTTGATTGGAGTTGGCAAACCAATCCTATACATATATTGTGTGACAAGTTAGTGATAAGATGACAACTATTATAAGCTAGTCATATCTTATAGATTTCCTAGTGATTAAGTTAGAAATCAAGGTGGAAGATAACCTCCCTATTATGATGGGGAGGACCTAGTTAAGTACCATCAATACTAGGTTGGTCTTCCAAGAGCTCCATCTCAAAATTAGTAGAAGAGATGAGATCAGAATGATGCTTTACAAGAAAATATCTTATGATCCTTCCTATTCATGTAGCACCATGAGCATGTGTTATTCAAGTGCCAAATGAAACATTTCATGGAAAATACCTGGTATGCCATAATGAACTTCTTTTGTCTCTAAGCATGTCTAACACTCAATTTAATACTCAGAGGTCTACCAAGTGATAAACATGGGTTAGTCATGGGGAGAAGAATACTTCATGAAATATCAACATTTTAATTTTTTATCATTTTTATTTATCCATTTAATAAAGATAGTATGTTTAGTTATAATTTTCATACTTTTTGAACTTAATGGATAATCATCTATGATGATTTCTTTTCTTTTAGCATGTTTGTGTATGTGTGGAAAAACCAATTAATGTGCTTTATGAATATTCATCCAATAAGCTAATGGTGGATGGATGAGTTACAAATGCAATGAGGATGCGAGAGTATCAAATAAGTCCAAAGTAAAGCCTTGATTAATGGAATGTCCATGCAATAGAATTTATCCCCCCACTTTTCTTCTATCCATTACCTATGAACCAGGATTAGATTTAGCAGGGAGTTAGAACTCACACTATGAGCTACTAAAGCTAATTCTATTGAAACCCTGGGTAGGTGGTGAGTCTACTCTATAGGTTATGAGCTTTGGAATTCTAGAAGAGTGATTAGTCACTTGCAAGATAAACATATGTCATTGAGGATCCTTATAATCATTATATGGATCTAACTAGTATGATTGGATCCTTATAATCATTAGATGGATCTAACTAGTATGATTGGATCCTTATAATCATGGTGAAAGAACTTTCTAGCTAAGGCATCTACTAGGGAGTTATATGAAGGTTCGATGATTGTAGGAACAACTGGAACACATTATAATGTTGGTAGTACCACCTTCTATAATCACTCTAGAGGTGTGGATGAAGCACATGTAGGCTAAGTTATTTCAAACACACTAGATTAGTGAAGAGGTCCTATTTATGAAAGATGGCTTGAAGCAAAAAATTAGAATGCTAAAGCATCAATCCTAAGAATGGGAGAGGATGAGCCAAAACAAAGAGAAGCAATTATTCTCCCTTTCCTAGTAGGTATGAAGGCTATAAGATGAGATTTAAATCATGGCCCAATTTCAAGAAAAATACCTTTGTATAGAGAAGGAGCATTAGAATTTGCAATAAGCGTTAGCAAATAAGACTACCAAAAAAAGAAAGAGTATGATGAGCTCAAAAAGATTCATTTAGTTAAGTAAGAAACTTGGGATATTAAGGTATGTTAACTACAAAAACTTGTAGCTTTGCATAATTAATGAGTAGCTAGAGAGATGTCAAATCCCAAAAAATGATCGCAAGTGAGCCAACCCTATAGGAGAAGATACACCTGTTGGAGAACATGTACATTCTCTACCATGAAGCAACTATCATAATGCTTGAGAGGAGACTCAAGGAGGTAGAGGAGTATGTGCAAGGAGAACAAAGGAGATATTTCTATATGGTTGCTGCTTTTTCAAGGTGATCATACATAGACTTAAAGGATAAACTTCATCAAGGGATGGTCAAGTTGGACATGACCTAGCATAAGCTCTTACAAGCAAGGATAAGTTATGAGTAGTTCTAGGTAGATGCTAAGGAATAATGTCAAGTGCTTCTACAAGATCAAGGACTAATGCATGAAAAAAATTAGTAGCTTTGAGAAAGGGTAACAAATCTTGAGACCCAACCTCAAATATTTCACATGTCTACATCTAACTCTTTAGGCTTCTTTCCATATCAAGTAGGCTCATCAAGGGAATTTTTCTCTTAGCCATAACCCCTTGGCACTTCTTATTAAGGTGGCTTATATAGTATTATATTCATGGTTTGTATATTTGTATAATTATATTTCTTCCCATTGGTCATGTCATATTTCTAGTCCCAGTTTTGTCTTGGGTGTTAAAGCTATAGGACTAGGTTTACTCAATCATGGGAGAATAATGAATCATCCAATGGCATTTTTTAAGTTTATTGAAAGCCTTGGATCTAGGAAGTATTTCACACCCTATGTTTATGATTTTCACATGTATGGTTAAGGTGTCTATGTTCTAGATTTGANATTTCACATCCTATGTTTATGATTTTCACATGTATGGTTAAGGTGTCTATGTTCTAGATTTGACTCCTACCCCTACTTATCATACTTCCAAGTTCTATGCATGTTTTAAGCTTCTAAGAATGTTTCTAGCTTCATTCAAATACCCTAGAAACCTTCCAACATGTTCACTAGTGTTTTAGTTCTCATTTGAAATTAGTGAGAAAAGTGCACTAGTAAGGGGATACAATTATCTTGCATTAGCACATCAGCTACATTAGCATAGTTGCATTAACACATGCCCCTAGCATGTCTGGCTTGACTCCTTGGCTCTTGATGTGCTTTTGGCCTATTTTTGGACTTTTGGTCTATTTTTGGGTTACCTAGGCTATGTTGAAAAACCTCCATTAATGTCTGGGTGCTAGCAAACCTCTATTTTTATGATGGAAAAACTATAAATACTTGGGATGAGTTCTTACATATAACTTAGGGATAACTTTCATTTTCATTTGGCTGTTGACATCGAATTTTTTACAAAGAGCTCTTCCTCCCTTGGGTATTTTGATTTTCTTCCTTCCTTATTTTGTGTATTTTGAGTCATTGCTTTGACAAGTACAGCTAGACTCTATCAAAGTGCTACCTTACTTACATAGTCTAGAATCATTTGATTGATGCAAAGTCCAGTGTTTACATGATGAATAAAGCTTATGGATTTTCCTTATTGCATTGTTGATGTCTTAAACATAAGAACACTAAAAATATTTATTTCTTTTTCATTCTATTAAGCTACGAGGATTTGTTCCTTATCCAAAGAGTTCATGATTATATGGTATGATGTTGAATCATGAAGGTTATTATATTTCATATGTAGTGTTGCATCTATCCCTATGAGGGATTGTAACATAAGCATTACACATGTTCTTAATAAGGATTACAACGCATGTATGTTTCTATTTGTTTTTTTTTATAATTATAAAACTCATAAAAATGATAAAATATAAAATTATAAATATCTTTTGTATCCTCCACCATAGTTGTGACATCTTGTCCTTGGATGTCATTGCAAATGTCAAATATATGATATATTAGACATTATGCATACGAAGACAATATACCAAATGTGAAATATACATAACATTCAATATTATGTGTAAATGAAATAATAGGAAAAATTCAGAAAGAGAAAAATAAAAATGCTTTATTGATATGGAATAGTGTATATGAATCGTGCTATGAGAGTGTTCCTTGGGATTTTCTTCCTTTGGCATCTATCCCTTAGAGGTAATCTAGCATTGGCACCATGGTTAGGCCTATAACTAGCTAGAAGGAATGGCTAGTCCACTTCCTATCCTACTTCACCTAACTTCCGTGACTTGCTTGTACCAACTCCACCACTCCATGTTGGCACAACCTCTAACCCCAAGTATAATAACCTCTCACATATATTTTGTTGAAGAATAAGTAAGAAATGACTTCAAGTTCAAAAGAGAAATCAAATTATTAGAGCATAGAATCATGAAAGAAATATTGGAGTTGGAAAAAGATAGTGAACATGGACTCGCTTGAAGACAAATGAAACTTGAGGAGGGTAGATTGTCACATATCCATTCCCAATTGATGTTGCTACAACGAAGATAATGCCTATTCATAACAAGTATTAGCATTATTGTAATAAGACCCAAAAGGGTAGTTCTAATTAAGACTCGAAAGGATGTATTGTAATCAAGACACATGCCCTTTGTTGATTGGTATTTTTAATGGATGCAATGGTTGAGCAAACAAAATGTCTTTTGGGAGGACATGCAACAAAATCCTAAGAATATTCACCAACTAGTTGATGAGACGTGAATTGCATAGGCCGCGATATCGCATACGCGATATCGCATCCCCTGCTATATCGCGTATGCGATATCGCAGTCCGCCGCCAAATCTATAAATAANTGCATGTATGTTTCTATTTGTTTTTTTTATATAATTATAAAACTCATAAAAATGATAAAATATAAAATTATAAATATCTTTTGTATCCTCCACCATAGTTGTGACATCTTATCCTTGGATGTCATTGCAAATGTCAAATATATGATATATTAGACATTATGCATATGAAGATAATATACCAAATGTGAAATATACATATCATTCAATATTATGTGTAAATGAAATAATAGGAAAAATTCAGAAAGAGAAAAATAAAAATGCTTTATTGATATGGAATAGTGTATCTGAATCGTGCTATGAGAGTGTTCCTTGGGATTTTCTTCCTTTGGCATCTATCCCTTAGAGGTAATCTAGCATTGGCACCATGGTTAGGCCTATAACTAGCTAGAAGGAATGGCTAGTCCACTTCCTATCCTACTTCACCTAACTTCCGTGACTTGCTTGTACCAACTCCACCACTCCATGTTGGCACAACCTCTAACCCCAAGTATAATAACCTCTCACATATATTTTGTTGAAGAATAAGTAAGAAATGACTTCAAGTTCAAAAGAGAAATCAAATTATTAGAGCATAGAATCATGAAAGAAATATTGGAGTTGGAAAAAGATAGTGAACATGGACTCGTTTGAAGACAAATGAAACTTGAGGAGGGTAGATTGTCACATATCCATTCCCAATTGATGTTGCTACAACGAAGATGATGCCTATTCATAACAAGTATTAGCATTATTGTAATAAGACCCAAAAGNACAAGTTATATGAAAAATTAATGACAAGATGTGAATTAAAGATCTACCAACCACCAATCACCAGTCCTAACTAGGGTCACACAAGATGTAACTCATATCTGGTTACCAAAGTGAAGGCAGGGCAAATTCTTTATTTCAACTTTCCATTATCTTAGATATTTTACTTATCTAATTAAGAAATAAATTAAAAAATAAGGAAAATAATAAGATTTATCAATAAAAGTAAGGGTGAGATACTTCCTGATCTTAATCAACCTTATGAATTAATGGAAGTAATTGTAGTTCTTCCATAAGTGGTATATGATTAGATGGTCTTATTTGAGATGGTAAAGCTTATGCTTGATTCTTCTCCACTTCTTCTTTAGAAATTAACTCTAGTAATTTGGTAACTTGAAAGAATTCGACATCATACCAAATATAATCTAAAGTCTAAATGAAGAATGTTGTTGATCCATCCTCATTAATCATAGTAGAGTAATTGGTAAACTATGGTTCGTGATGAGTACTATCCATCAACATAATCTATTCCTGAATTTTGGAATCTAATTTATCTACTGAAGATTCAAAATAAGAAAAATATGCATTGGCCAATGGAATTGCAAGTTGAATTGATGGAAACATCTTCTTCAAATTAGGTTTATCTTTCAAAGATTATTATACACATCCATATTTTAAGAATTGATAAACACTACTTCCAACTTTTGCATTGAAGTCTCCATAAAGAATAAATGGCACTAGATCAGTATGGCTTAGGAAAAACTTATTCTTCAAACTTTCTTCTATCTACTTAATCAAGTATGCTCCTTGATGTAGTTTGACATCTAGACAGGTTGATTTGACAATAAAATGTGTCTTGACTACACATACACATCTTCCTAATAAATGGACTTTTGGAATTACTGCCAAGGCTATGTGGTTTTTCCAAAATCTTGACTATTCTTTCTTTCCCATGATTTGAATTTCTAGAATTTCAAAAATCATATTTCCTAAACTCCATTCAAATCTTTGTACTAATTCAAACTTGGTTTCTTTATAAAAGATCACACAACCATCCATGTTGTGATTCCTGTGGTAGGCTAATCTATATGGCTCAAAGGAAGAACTTTCACAAGAACCTTTTTGCTTATAAATACCTTTGTATCTCATCTTTTCCAAGTCTAGTTGGAATTAGTATAGAAACATCCATTGCAAGACTTTCTATAGGCATAATACATCAACATCCAAATCTTGTAACTCGTCTAAAATGCATGGGTATTAATACTCATGCCAATCCAAATCCCATCGTGGATATAGCAAATGTTGTTTCTCACTCACTAGGGTTTTTGCAAGCATGTTGTATGTTACAACTTGGATTCTCTTTTGGATCATTTCTCTTCATTAGTGTCATACACCTTATTGAAAAAATATTTTGAGTCTCCATGTTGTTTTGCCATATGTTTTGATTATAGGACGGATTGATATACATCTTCTTGATCATTGAAGACCATTCTATTTCATCAACTGATTCTCCAACTAATCATCAATTGAATGGATACTTAATTATTTTACTACATTATATAATTTTAGCAATATATAACTACATCATCTAATTTTAGTAATATATATTTAAATAATCTAATTCTTAATAGCACCCCCCCCGGGTTAAAAACACTAACTTTGGCAATGTAACCAATGACATGCCATAATGATCTTAAAACTATAAGTGAAGATTAAGCATTTGATCTCAAGGCCCAAAAGGTTAAATTTGTAGAGCATAATTTATGATATTATCAAATTATTGGGTACTTAGATGATAAATTTAGCCTCACCATTGAGTTCATAAGGTGAAAAATGTTGGAAATGACCATTCATATGTTGAAAACTAACATCATATGCTCGAGTTATGCTAACATTAAGCTTTTAAGGGTCTTTAGATATTATATTGGATAAGGGATAAAAATTAATTTCTGGGGTTCCTTTGGACTAATCTGACTTCACTATTGTGTCCAGAAGGTTGAAATCTATAGGAAATGACTCTTCATTTACCAAAAAGGATTTCTAAAATCAAAAGTTATGGCTTCTAAGGTCAAAGAACTTTGGTGCGAAAAATGAGACTTCCCAAGAGATCACCCATCCTAGTACTACTTCAAAGCAAGTGCACTTAATTATAGAATTTTCATCTAAGTTGCTACAAAGGCACCAATTTCTATTGTTAAAAATTATTTCTTTCAAGGCCTGCACAACCCTTTTTTGGGGCCCACATGACCCTTCATGGGGCTCATGTGGCCCTTCCTAGGGTTCCCGTGACCCTCCTCACACTTTGTGAGGCCCCAAACAAGGCCTGCACAATCCCAAAATGCATTGCCAATGAGGGTTTTTCTAGCATTTAAGGGTATCAAAAGAGGCAATGATCAACGATAGAAGAGGCAATGATCTATAATGGAAGAGTTGATGATCTATAGTACAAGAGGCAATGATTAGCAACATGATAGGCAATGATCAACAATGCGATAAGTAATGATTAGTAGCAATAGAGGTGATGATTGACGGTAGTGGTGCCGACAGATGGACAATGATGCACGGTGATCGAAACAGTGCAAATCATGGGTGGCCCTGCAAAGGGCAAAGGGTGACAACCCTCTAACAAGGGTTACATAGCCCTCATAAGGCTTACATAGCCATCAAGGCCAACATGGCCCATGCAGGACCTACACGGCTTGTAGGGCCTATGAAGCCAGTAGGGCTAGCATGGCCTATAGGGCTTGCATGGCCCTCGTAGGCCAATGTGGCCTATGAAAAACTCTCTACTTTTAAAAAAACTATTAATATTTTCAAAAAAAAAAAAGATTTGGGGTTGAGGTTGAACCCATGACCTTCCTCTCACTTCTTTTTTTTTACCTTTTTATTATTATTTTATTCTAGCTTGCCTCGACAATTGATGAGTGGTTCAGCTGATGAGAAGGTGGAGGTTCAGTGTTAGTAAATAATAATTTTGGGTTAATTCTTGACACTAATATTTTGATAATTTTTTAAAATAATAAATTAAAAATTTTAATAATTTAATATTATTTTAATGCACACATAATAAGAAACTTTAAAATGTGATATCTCCCAAATCATAAGTCTAATGGAGATAAAATTTATACCATTGAAATCATCTCAATGAATATTAGGCATTGGATATAGTCTTAGGGTTCAAAAATGAAGTTGAATTTTTAGGAGTTTAAAAGGACCAAAATAGCCTATTTTGTTAAACTAACATTTCTAGGCTAACATATAGTAACTTGAGGTCTTCTATATTACTTGGATAATGAATTTCAACAAAACAAGATTAATTCAGGTCATGGTTACTAACTTTCTTGAAAGAAATTTAACAATGATCCTAATCAATTAATAATTATAGTATTAATATGGATAACATTTACTTGGACCGGTGTATCATTGTCTTACCAACATCTCTTACAATTGATGAATCTTGATTAGGCATTATCAAATCTTCATCGATTAATGATATCCATGAAAGAATTTTGTTGGTTGATGGAATATCTCAGACATATGATGCATCTAATAATGATCAATGATTTTCCTTGTGTCATGGCTTCATGGTTCTTCATTAGGTTCATGTTGTACTCAGCCCATGGTTCTGAATGGTTCTTGAATCGTGATTTTCTCCAATACCAATTGTGACATCATATCCCTAGATGTCATGGAAAACTTCAAATATATGATATATTACACATGATGCATATGAAAAAAATATACCAAATGCAAAATATATGTAACATTTGACATTATGTGTAAAGGAAATAATAGAAAAAATGCAAAAAGAGAAAGAAAAGAATGCTTTATTGATATTAAATAGTGTATTTGGATCATGTTTTGAGAGTGTTCCTTGGGATTTTCTTCCTTTGGCATCTATCCCTTAAAGGCAATCCAACATTACGACCATGGTTAGTCCTATAACTAGTTAGAAGGGATGGACAATCCACTTCCTGTCCTGCTTCACCTAGCTCTTGTTACTTGCTTGTACCAACTCTAGGTATAAATGCCTTAGGTAAACCCCCCAAAGGTTACCTCAAGAGACACGTCTATTGTTATAATACACCCTTTCAAGTCTTAATTACAACTTCCCTTTTGGGTCTTGTTACAATAATACTAACACTTTTTATGAAGAGGCATCATCTTTGTTATGAAGCAGCATTAGTTAGAATTGGGGACATGACAGTAGCAACATAAGTTTCCATTTGTATCATATGTATAATACCATTTATATTCATTATATGCAATGATATACATGAGTGTTCTTGGCAATCCACTCAACATCGTCTTTCAAGCTTATGACTAGATCGTGTTACATTCTATATGATAAATCTTATTGGTTAAAAACAATGGAACTCTTATCAAACACCTATTAAAAATTTAGCATCTAGAAGAGCTATAGAGTCATATGGTTTATATGAAAAATTATTAAAATGGGTAGGATCAACTATTCAAAGAGAAATTTGGCACAAATTAAATTCAACAATGGGGCAAGGATTAAATCAACATTGAAAAACTAGTAAGGCTATCTTGTTATATTAATAGTGGAGTAAAAATAATTTGACCAATTATCAAATGATCATTGTGAGTATTTTTTTTTCTAAGTTATTGGGCACTTTGCTAGAAAAGAAAATCAGTTCTTGGGCTGAAGGTAACTAAGTTAAGGTAAGATGTCAAGAAGGTTTTAGATAAAATCACTCTACTATTGATTACTTAGTTACTCTTGGACATTGTATGGAATTTGTAAAAACACCCAATAAAAAAATTTTACTTATTATAATAATTTTGCAAAAGCATATGATTTAGTAATTTGTACAAAACTATGGTTGCAGTTGAATAAAATTTGCCTCCCTTTAGATTTGATTGCAACAACTCAAAGATTATATGAGGTAGTAATTAATAAAATTACAAATAGTTATGTAGAGAAAAAATTTTAATTCTAAAGCAAAATTAGAGTTAGACAAGATTATCTACTTTCTCCAATTCTCTTTAGTATCTTTATTGATGAAATGTAGGAATAGTGTGCAATAGGTAAGATAGTCATGCTATCAAAATTGGATCCCAAGTTATGAATCTTCTTTTGTATGTAGATGATTCTACCTTAATCTCACTACTACAAAAGGTATGCAAAATATGTTGCAAATTTTAGAAAATTATTGTCATTTATTTGGTCTTCAAGTAAATGTAAATTAAAGTAAATTAATGATTTGGGCTACAAGAAATAACTATAATAACTTACATTTTAGAGGTACTAATGTGGAAATAGTAGAATTATTTTAAATATTTGAATCTCATTTATATGAAGAATTACATGTGGAAAAAGTGCATCAAAGAAAAAATAGTAGGATGTTCCAAGGCTCTGTATGCTTTCAAAAACAAGTACAAGGATTTAAACCTCTAGGCTTAGAACTTGAAGAAGAAAAAATTTAGGCTATCATCTATCCTAATATGTTGTTTAGGGACCTAAACCTAGTGCTAAAATTTGAAAATATATTGAAAGAGTATAAAAAAATTTTCTCCTCGATAAGTTAAAGGTGAAGATGAAAATACCTTACTTAATGTCATTATGTGAATGTGATGTACTATCTTTAGAAGCCAAAGCCTTATGATAATTCATTCCATAAATTTATAGCTTGCATATCTCAAGGCAAGAAAAATTCTCTAATGTAATTTTTGAGGATTTGTGAGATTATGATTGGTATTTTTAATGGATGCAATGGTTGAGCAAACAAAATGTCTTTTGGGAGGACATGCAAAAAAATCCTAAGAATATTCACCAACTAGTTGATGAGACGTGAATTGCATAGGCTGCGATATCGCATACGCGATATCGCATCCCCTGCGATATCGCGTATGCGATATCGCGGTCCGCTGCCAAATCTATAAATAAGAGGCGGCACTCCCCTCATTTGACATCATAGGTGTAAAGTAGCGAAGGTCTGGCGAATTGATCACCCCAGAGATAGAATATTTTCCATGTGCCCATAGTAGGAGTCCCCCAAGTGAACGGTTCTTTATTCGAGTAGCTTTGTTATTTAGGTTTAATTAATGTTATTTATTGCTTTCCTAGTAACGCGGCATGAGTACGACTTGGTTACGAGTGTTGATGAACGTGTACAGCTAGCCAAGGAATCAGCTACTCATCGCGATTAGATTCTCTCACCCTTACCTCCTAGAACGTGGGACAAGTACGACTTGATTACGAGCATCTACGGATGTGTACGACTAGTCAAGGAATCGGCTGCTTGTCCCACTTAGGTTAGTTAAGTGCCTCAGTACGCTGCTTCGAGCACGTGTGTTACATGTGGTAATCCCAGTAACGATTAGCGTTTGTTAGCCATAGTTGCACAGTTTAGGGTGTGTACGGCAAGTGGGAACGGATGCTGACGCTAGGACTTAGTGTTGTAGTTAGAATTAGTTTTAGTCTCTCAACCCTTCACTATTAGCATAGGAGATAAACTGTAAAATACCAAAAAAATCATATACCTCGAACTTACTTAACCATACACC
>MNCI01027685.1:495933-511218 GCA_015680685.1 Gnetum montanum
ATTTAGTCTGTGGAGTTCGACCGGATCACGTGTGCTACGCTCATTTTGTATGGTTGAGTGTAGGGGTACCTCGCCACTCATCACTAGTTAAATAAAAGATTTTAACATAGATGCAAGCTATGGTCAAATGTAAGAGGAAATTTTATTTACACCACATTATATCTAATAAACTAGATGTAGAAGCTCACTATCTCTTAGCTACTATTCTCATCAAGTATCAGAACATTGATAGTAGGCTTCACTTAATTTCTCATCATCTTAGAATTGAAAGTAAAATATGGATTCAAGTTTCCCAAGCAGAGCACATCTATAAACTGTGTAAATTAGGAGCTCTTGAAAATTACTTACATGTATTTGTTTCTTATGCTATGACACCTATTTGATAGAGCATTATAATGTTATAGCAAAAAGCCTATATGATTTGTTTTTGATGCCCTCATTAATGCTTGGTCAATTTGTATCTATCTTTATTTTTCATGAAAATGTAATATTTGTCCAATAGATCCTATAGATCTTTAGATATAATAAAACTTTATTTCATTTCATAAACTATGAGTCTTATCTTTTACATTGGTATGAAATTTAAAATACAAAAAGCCTTTTTTATCTCCTTCACCCACTCACATACTATAGTCAAATCATCAGTCCTTTTGAAAGTAGATGAATTGAACTTTGTAAATTTTTTAATCAAGTTTTAGTGTTAAGTTTCACACTTGAAGCTTTACTTTGGATGTTCCCATTTCTTAACAAGTTCACCAAGATGTGGAGTAGATGTTTTTTCATGTTATTGAAACTTACCTTATCCCTAATCCTTCTTCTTAAAGGTAGCTACAAAAACTAACAAATTCTAATCAATAATCTAAAATGATGCTCTAATATCAACTTGTCATATCTCACTAATTTAAATTAAGGATTTCCATGATTAAATTGTATAAATTTTAATGCTTGGTATGTGTGACATCATAATGCTTATAACTTAAAAAAGAATCGATCATATGCATTACAAAACTTAAATTCAAAGTGCATGATAAATATAGAAAATTCACATTAAAGTGAATATAAAATTAGTACCATAAATTATATCAAAAATATAATCTCATAGAATTGGTAATAGAATCCATCAATACATCAATCTTAATACATTAAGCTCTTCAATACGTCAATCTCAAAAGAAACTACAGTTGAAAATAAAAGGAAGAAACTCTATTAATGATGCTTCAATAATCATCAACCTTATAGCTCTTGCCACTTGAATCTACATATGAATATGTAGGAAGGATTAGCAATCTTCTAGCAAAGCAAACCACCTTGGTGCACTTAGAACAAGCTATAGGATGGGACCACATGCTGCACATAAAATACCATCTCAAGATCCATGAGATAAGAGGTCAAAATTAATACCAACACCATGATATTACATAGAATGTCAAGAAAATAGATTAACTAGGATTGGTCTAAAAGTTGACCACCTTAAGGACTAGTTGGCCCAAAAGAGTCTTAGCTATGTTGGATGTTGCAAGTGACTCTCCTTATGAACTAGTTGACGAAGTTTTTTTAAAACTTGGAAGGAATAAACTCTAAAAAAAACCTTTGTGGTTTACCTATCTCTATCATTTTGAATCATGACACCAAAGGATCAACCATGTGAACAATCACAAGTACCATAAGTAAGCCCTAGTGATAAGCTAATTCCCCCATAATACTTACTCATTGTCATAGCCCAAGCACAATCGCATGTAACATAGATCAAGTATGGTACACAACCATACCCTTCACAATGCTTTGTCATTAAGGTAGATTCTAGACCACCTAGGGTACAATCATAGGTGATGTGGATTAAGTGTTAAAGATTAACTTAGACTATCCACAATGCCTACCCATTAATCCTAAAAGTCTACAACCAAAAGGTTGAAATGCAAGAGAATACCTAAATCAAAGCACCATAAGTTATACATAGTTCTAAGGACATGAAAATAACATGAAATTGATGAATTTTGGAGATCATGAGTTAACCATGATTTTTGATCTATCACAAGATGTAGATCATCAATTGTGGTTGTGTCATGATGAATTCCATGATGTCAACATAAATAAAGGTATTTGTCACTACTTATTTTTTCCTATTCATGAAGTTTGGTCAAGTCATGATCTAGTCACGACCTCACCACAAGTCATGGTAAATATCACAGCTCAAAAATGTATAGCTCAACATGGATTTCAAGTTCTTACAAAATCATAATCCATTGTGTAGTCATTGTTGAGAAGTGCCATCTCATCATGATGCATGGTCTATGTCAACACGTTTACCTTGAGTCATGGTTGTGAAAAATGTTATTAAAGACATGTTTGAAAACAAAGGAAGAATAAAAATTATTATAGAAATGAAACCAACATTACAAATATGATTATAGTTAACATTATATAATCATGAGAAATACATAAACCTAGAATTATAATCAACAAGATAGAATAAATTGAGGTACATTAAAACATCAAGCTTAGAATCAATTGTTCTACCTTTGTAGGTTTAAAAGGCCTAGGATAAGTAAGATCTGATCTACTAAAGTGCTAAAGCAATACCAAGAATCACCAACAAGAGATAACTAAATAAAAATAGTAAGAGAATGTCACATAACACTAGATTAATATCCAAACTTAGGATTTCTAATTTAATATAGAAGTAATGGTTCACAATAGTAATTCTAATTATTAAATTTCTTAAAAATTAGAAAAGCTTACCAAGGGTCCACTAAATATTATCATGTTCTAGTTCTCTTAGAAAAATAAATTAGATAACTCTTTTGAAAGAATTAGAAAAAGATAATAATCTCCAAATATATGAAAGTACCAATTTACAACATATGCCACAATCTTAACAACCTACTCTTATCAAGAAAACACTAAGTAATTAGTAGTTTTCAAATACAAATTCAAAAAATTGAATACAATCATATTTTATAAAATGATAATAGAACTTTTAAAAATAAGAATAAAACAAGAACATTTATTAGAAGAATTCACACCTTATTAAAAAATAAGCATAAACAAAAGATTTATTAAATGATTAAATTTTTATAGAAGATAAGGCATAATTAAAATATTTATGAAAAGGTTATGAGATCAAATCCTCAAGAAGCATAAACAATATAACAAAAGACATAATGGAAGTCAAGCCATAGGTTAATGAAATATAGATAAATATAAACAAAGGGATAATAATATAGGGTGTTATAAAACAAATACCTCACTTCAAATAGTTCTACTACCTAAGATCAATGTTCTAATTAGATGATGAAATTGATAAAGATATAAGAAATTAGATTGAGGTAGGATGATTGAAAGAGAAATAGGCTAGTGATATTCTATGTGATATAATAATCTCAATAAAACTAAAGAAAAAAATTAATAGGAAAATAATTAGACTAGGTGAATAATGAAAAATAACTCATGTAGCCAACCTCATTTTCTTGGGATAAGGCTTGGATGATGATGATGAATAAAAAGATATGCTAAAATACCCCAACATTTGTAGAAAAGCTAGGTATATAACAAAATGGTGGTACATATTCTTCATCATGATTACTTTATCACTTAATGTAAACCTTGCATTAAGGAGAGGTGCTAGATTCCAAAAAAATTAATAATAACCAAAAATTCAAAGTACATCACATGCTTGAGACTAAGTAGAAAACATTAAAAATTTTATTGGAAAAAAAAAAGCTTTCTAATTTTAAGGATGTCTACTTAGGTGCACAACCTTAGATTGATGCTTTGAAGAAACAAAAGAAGAAAATTAATTGGTAGTAGCAAGGAGGGTCCAAGTCTTAACAACAATTAAGTCACTTTCAACATCCATGCTTAGACTTAAAATATGAAAATAATTTGAGGTAGTAATAGAAAGATGTGACAAAATACTAATATTGTAAAAGAACTAGATTTATTAGAAAATGGTAGGTCAAATACTTCATTACTATCATTTTTGTTGCTTTCTGTTAATTGTACATAAAAAAATCTTTACTATCAATTATAACATTTTTGTCAACAATAGTTTTAATCTATGAGTTAACACTATTCATTTTAGATAAGCAAACATTTTTATTAATAGCTATTTATTTGGACAAATTAATACTTCCTATAATACATGTAAAAATATACACAAAAGATTATATCTTCTCTTGTTTCTCTATTATCATTTAATCATCATTATCATTGACTAATGAAAAATCTTAAGTTGACTACATTAATGCATTAGTGTTGATGCATTAGCATCACCAATCATATTTATAGCACCATTTTGATTATAGTTATAGCAAAGCTATTGTAGTTAGGTTTTATAACACTTATAATTTTTCATCCAGTGCCTGCAATGTGAACTTAGATTTATTGATTAGAATCTTATATGAGTGATCATATGCTTAGGTATATTTTCATGAAAAAAAGATTAAGATTAGTTTACCTTCATTACAACACTTGGCTTAGTTTAAATATTTTTATAGTTGAAATTTACTTTTCTTATTCTTTTACTTCACATGCACTAAAGACATAAGTACTACTGGTTTTCCTTTAGAATATGTAGAACTAAAGACATTACCAACATCACTAGAATATTTTTTCCTTTAGAATTATAAGCCAGTAATCATTAATGTAGAGATAATAGAGGAATATAAGAAAAAACTACTTGAAGTTGTAAACAAATGACCAATAACATTTGTATGATCTTATGATAAGATCATTGAAATTGATCTATGTATATGCAAACATAGCATATACATAGATCCTAAAATAAAGCCCAAGCACCAACCATAGTGTAGGTTGAATCCAAAATTAAAATTAGTAGTCAAGATAAAAATTGAAAAGTCCCTAAAAGTTGCATTCATCTTTCTTATTACATATAGTAAATTGGTAAATCCAGTAGTGATTATGCCAAAGAAAGAAGACCAATATTGAATCTACATCAATTTGAAACTACTAAACATGACAATGTTTAATGATCATTTTCCATTATCATTTGTTAATCAAATTCTTGATAAAATTTTGGGTCATAGGTAGTACAGTTCCTTGACAATTATAGTGACTATAACCAAATCCAAATTACAATAGAGGACTAAGCCAAGATAACATTCATGAGTTTCTAGGGGACTTTTGCATACTAGAAGATGTTCTTTGGCTTGTGAAATGTGCCTACTACCTTCCAACATTTAATATTAAGCATATTTAAGAAGTAGGTTAGGAATGGTATTGATTTCTTCATGGATAATTTCTCCACCTATGGCTCTAACTTTGAGCAAGAATTAGACCAATTAAATTAAGTGTTAAAGAGGTGTGAAAGATAGATCTAAAGCTAAACTGGTAGAGGAGCCACCTCATGATATATGAAGGCACATTCTTAGGGCATATGATTTTAGGAAAAAAACATTAAGGTTAACTTGAAGAAGATCAAGGTCATCAAAGAAAACAAATAGAGAACTTAAAACTTGAGGAATGGGAGGTCATCATCAGACATATAGGGTACTATTGGTACTTCATTGAAATTTGTTTCAAGATTTCCAAACCATTGGTATGGCTTATAAAGAAGAATGCATACTTTAACTAGACATAGTATTGTCAGAAGACATTGGAGCTTCTCAAATAGAAGCTTGTGGAGACTCCAATTATATAAGCACTTGACTAGTCCAAACCATTTAACATTATAATGGATGTATCCAATTATGTAGTAGGAGTTATGCTCATGCAAATGGATGAGAGTTCTTTAATATGTGCATGAAGGAACACTTGGTGGTCATTATGTGAAAGAGTGAATTGCTATCAAAATGATCATCATAAAATTCTTCTAGCTAACTCTCATCAACATGAATTTGTTAAGTCTTACAAGAATTGTCAAAGAGATGGTAGGGTATCAACAGAATTTGTAGGACTATAATAATGGATATAACCACTAGAGTCTTTTGATCTATAAGAGATTGATTGCATGGGTTCATCACCTCTTTTTTGAATTATAAATCATACATTATCATGGTCTTGGATTATTGTACAAAGTAGGTCAAAGAAACTATGACAACTGATTCTATTGCAACAACTATTGTTAAATTCTTTTAGTAGGACAGGGTAAATAGATTTGAAGTGCCTTGTGCACTTGTATCTAACAATGAAACTCATTTCACTAGGCTATCTTTCAAGAAGTTAATGTAACTCTTAGAGGTAGAACATAAGTAAACAATACCATATCACCCCCAAGCCAATGGATAAGTTGAAGTTACTAACTAGGAAATAACTAGAATACTAACATGCATAGTTGGTAAATATAGGAGAAATTGAGGCACCAAACTTAATGATTCTTTATGGGGTTATAGATCAACGTAGAAACTTCCTATTGGGTACATCCCGTACGAGCTAATGTAGGGAAAATTACCTAAATTGCTTATGAAAACTAAACTTCATATACTTAACATCACTTGTGATTTGAACTTGAATCTTACCTTAATACAACAAGTGACATTGGTGAATCTAAATATGGTAAGTAAAAATAGAATGATAGGCCTTCTGCACAATGAAGCTCATAAATACTATAATAAGATGAGACATGACCTAAAATGTAGATGCTTGGATCTTCAACCAAGAGATAAGGTCCTTTATTATAAACCAAATCAAATACATCAAAGTAATAAATTTCAAATTCTTTGAAAAGGACCATACATAATTCATGTAGTTTATAGTTCTAGTATCTTATAGATTTACCATACTTCCAATCCACAAAGACTTATTCTTATCAACATCCAATAAATAAATTCATTCCATGAACCTTGTAGGACTAATGCCTTTAATACCTTTAATAATGTTATTCCAAAGTCCATCTTTTGCATCCTCTCTTTAAAACTCAATCAGTAGAGGACATTTGTCATTTGAACTAAGCTAAGTATAACTTTTATGCATTTTTGTTTTTTAATTTTTAGTAATTTTATAATTTCTTAAATATTTTTTTGGTTATTTTTTATTTTCTAATTCTTCATATATTTTTCATTTATTCATATTTTCTAATTTCTTGAATTTCAAGTTATTTTAAAATTTATTTAATAAATCATCTCTTGTGTGTAAAACCCAACCTTGTTATTTGCATTATGTCATATACTATTAGAATATCATATGAATAATTATGCAAAAATAAAGAGATCACATCATTCATCTCTCCATCTCTATAAATAAATGTTCCTTATCATGGAAATAATATGATTCTTATCACATAAAAACTAAAAATGAACCCACATGTACACAACATTAAGCACTGTTGATGAGCGACGAGGTACCCCTATGCCCAACCATATAAATCACTAAGGCCTTATGCACAATCCAGTTGAATTCCATGGACCTATAGTTATCTCGTACACTAGTTTCTCTAGGAAGTGAAACAAAATTGAGAATGTTCATTGTCTTCTCAACTACACTTGTGAAGTTCAAGGGTATGGTTTAAGTATAATTGAGGTATATGATTTTTATTACTTTATACTTTATGGATTTGGTTGCCTACAACAAGAATCAAGAGTAGAGTAATTAAGAATCTAATGCATCTATTACCTAGCTAGCCTAACACAAGTAATCACCCCACTTTCCTAAACACATATAACATTGATAGGCTACCAACCGTTAAGCGTTGTTGGGTTACCAAGTACTATATGAAAGCTCGAAGTGGTCGTTCTCATGTTCATTAATCAACTAGAAATAAATTACTTAATTCAAATACATTAAAGTAAAGAGTAATAAAGCAAAGTGCAATAAAGAAAATATTAAGCTATTCTTAGTGCTACATGGATTGTCAAAAGAGTTCGTTTTATTCCCATCACACTATTTTGCTTAGGTACATCAATGCTCAAACAAAGAATCGTACACACTTTAGACTCCTTTTGAGGGCACTCAAAAGATATTCTAACTTTAAGGAGAAGAAACCACAAGAGCTTCGCTACCTTTCTTAAAAAATAAAAATTGACTAATGAAAAACTTCTAAAAATTAGAGTCCTGGCACGTTATTTATAGGCTTAGGGTATATACCCCAACATCAGATCTAGGCTTTGACATTGCATACGCAATGTCGTGGCCTCAACATCACATATCCAACATCACAGCTAACATCAAACAATGATTCATCATACCCCCAAAACTAAATGAAAACTCGTCCTCGAGTGAGGAAGAGGAGGAATAAGTTCTTTACAACATAACATATTAGGCATGTATGGGATTATTGCCTGACATGACAAACTGACCCGGATGAAATAGACATATAGACTCTGAGTGCCCAAGTGTACGGAATTACACTTTTTACAAGATTGGTATTCATTATAGGAGAAGTGAACACCCTAGATAACACTAACATCTAACACCTCTTAGCAGTAGAAGAATGAGAAAAAGAGAGACAAGAGATCCAACGATCACGAATAGTCCTCATTGTGTGGTACTGCTGCATCACCCTTGGTGAAGATAGTCCTGCTTCTAGTCCATGCTTCCCACTGCAATCACAATGGAATCATGAATTAGTATGCAATGTGTAACACATAACTATTAAATGCCTTATCTCCTGGGTTGTTAAACTTAGCTAGGTTATGATTGTGGTTGATTGGTTCCTTGAGTAGTGTTAGTAGGAAGGCTGTAGATAGGATCAATTAAATTAAGTATCCATTTGAAAAAAATTCAATACAAGGAAATAGTTGAAGAGCGTCTAAGATATCACAACAATAAAAAGAAGAATTCATTAAAAACTATTGTGAAGATGTTGACAATTGGATGTCACTGATGGGGTAAACAAAAAAAAAATTGATTGTAAAAATGTCTAAGGGTAAAGAACTTAACTAAGCCAACAAAAAGATATGCAAGTGGGTCCTCCCCAAAGCAAGCACAGGCCTTTTATGCCCTTGCATAACTTCAAACTAAGGAGTTCTTGGGCTCCATGGATGATTAATGGTTACAGAATGTTAAGTACAAAAATCCAAAAGTAACTAACTAAGAATTCTAGCATATCAAACCAAGACATTGAACCAAAACATGAAACTGGCAGTGAGGTGGAACATGGAAAGCATAGGTGGATGAGAGAGATAGTGGAATAGAGTTCCTAATTATAGTCACATGAAGTCCCTTGTGAATTTTATGGTTAAATAAATTGATAGGATCCATCCTTAGTCCAAACCAAAACCAACCACTTTCAATGACTTCACATCAACATTCTAAGACCAATACATCCTCTGAGACATAAGAGTGCTTCCACAAAACAACCATCATTCCTTATTAAAGAAAAAGTAGGAAGTAAGAATGGGCCTTAGTTAGAGGGGACTAGTCCAATAACTAGTGGTTGTAGCCTGTTTATTCTGTCTAAGGGGTGTGCTTTGAATTCCCATTATGTTTTTTAATGGGCACCACACCATGCAAAGATACATGCATGCATTTTTCCAAGGGGTGTTCTTTGAATCCTCATCATTTTGTTTTGTTTTATTTTTTTTTTATGAGAACCACACCATGTAAGGACTTATTCAACTTCCTTTTATTGGATGACATAAAATAGTAAGAAGTCCATAAAAATACACATGCACCTAGGAAAATAGAAAAGTACAAAGAATATCAAATCCCCTTCAAACCACACCCTATTTAAACCTTTGAATCCTTTTCAATTCTGGAAACTACCAAAGTCAGAAATTTGTTAAAGTTTTATTAATGAAAAAGGGATTACACATTTCCAAAACAAGGAAAACTATAGAGTGTGTGGATGGGTGGATGTTGTGGAGTCACTACTTGTTACATGAAAAAGAAACCATGTCCTAATTATCTATAACAAAATTCAAAGCCAAAAACTAGATACCAATAATCAAATAACAAGAATAGCACATACCACCATCAAGGAACGCATTACCAATGTACCTGGCACTTATTAAAAAAAAGTTAGAAATCACACCAAAGAAAAGAAAACATAGAAGAAAGTGTAAACTATTCAAGAAATATCAAATGTACTAACAATGGTGTAAAAAAAATTAAAAAAGATTAATAGCATAAAAATAAAAAGATGTAAAACAAAGAACATGTAAAACAAAAAGTTGTAAAATGAAAAATGTGTAAAACAAAAAAAAAAGTTAAAAAAAAAACTAAAGAGTTGCTTTAACGATTAGCATGGTTGGCCATCTCCCCCATGATTAAGTTGAGAGGAGGAGATCTAAAATATGGAGTATGGTTGTCCATTAGATGAGGTGCTTGTTGTGTTAGCTAGCATATGCTCATGGAAAGGTTTAATTTGTTGGATGTTGATCAGCTATTTCTTTTTTGGGCTCTCAGGTTTATAGATCATCATGGCCCCTAAAGGAAAAGTTTCATAAATGATGTAAGGTCCTTCCCACAATGTTTGGAACTTAGTTCATTGAGGTACGTGTGTGGGGTTTTAGTAGAGAACCTTATCTCCTAGTTGAAATTTGACTTTTCTAATTTTTAAGTCAAGATCTTTTTGTTATAAGCCTTGTGCAACTCATTAGATGATAAGGCTACTAATTAGTTTTTTTCTAACAAGTTGAGATTCATTAATCTTTCTTTTTGGGCTAGACTTAAGTCAAGGTCAAGGTCATAAGCTATTGAAAGTGTATGAAGTTCAAATTAAATAGGAAGTATTGGTAGTTTTCCATACACAAGCTCATAAGCAGAGTAGCCTATAGGAAGTTTCCAAGTTAAGCGGTAGGCCCAAAGGGCATCATTGAGTTTTGTGCTCTAGTCCCTCCTATACTTGCTAATAGTTCTTGTTAGTATTCTTATGATTTCTGTATTAGTAACCTTAGCTTGACCATTAGCTTGGGGATGGTAAAGTGTTGTGAGTTTGTGTTCAACCCCCAAGCATTACATGAGCTTCCAAAAATTAGTGCTTATAAAATGAGTTCCATTATCAAAAATTAATGCATGTACCAAACCTATTTACAACATTTTGTTGTACAAATTGAGCAATAGTAAAGGATGTACAATTAATGAAAGATACTACTTTTGTCCATCTCATACAATAGTTAACAACAACTATGATGTATGGCTTTCCATTTGACATGGGCATGATGGGACCCATAAAATCAATGCCCCAGATGTCGAATGGCTCTAGTGGTTGAATCCATTATTGAGGTTCCTCCATTCAGGTAGTCATTCCACCATCTTGTTGGCATCATTCACAAGAGAAAATGAAATAGTGAGCATCCCTAAAGAGTGTTGGCCAATAATACCTTTCCATCAGGATTTTAATGGCCGTGTGTCTCCCAGCATCGTGTCCTCCACAAGGACCTTCATGAGCATCTTGGAGACCGCATAATTGATTAGCATCAAGAACACACCAGTAAACTAGATCATCAGCACACACCTTACAGAGGTGTCCATTGATTTCTATTAAGTGCTTTACCTCGTGAAGAAACTGCTATTTCTTTTGATGGTCCAACCCTTCTGGCATCTCCTGAATAAGAAGATAGGTGAGAATGTTATCATACTATTTTGGCTAATTGGGCATTTGTTCAGTTATTGCTCCAGCAAATAGGAGTTTATCAGGACATGTATTAGATAATGGGCTTTCGTCCTCTTTGTCATCACATCGCAGCTAAGAAAAATAATTAGCAACGACATTCTCAATGTCCTTTCAATCTACCATTGTAAGATCAAATTCCTGCAAGATCACCAGCCACTGTATGACATGGGGGCTCACCATTGGCTTGTTCATTAGGAAGTGGATGGCATTGTGGCCTGTGTGCACAAACACCTTGTATCCAAGCACATAATCCCTAAAATTTTCTAGAACAAACACCATAGCCATCAATTCTTTCTCTATGGTGGTGTAGTTCAATTGTGCACCCACAACTTCAACTAACACAGTGGATGTAGTATGGATGTTTCTTGTCATCTAACTACATTAGCATAGCTCATAAGGCATAATTCGATGCATCTATCATGATATGAAATGGTCTAGACCAATCATGTGCTTGTAGAATTGGAGTTTCTGCAAGCCATTGTTTCAGTTGTTAGGATGCTTTTTCACATACTGCAGTCTAGATGAAGGAAGCATCTTTCTTTGTTAGCTTAACCAACAGTTTTGTAATATGAGAGAAATTCAATATGAATCATTGGTAGTAGCTAATGTATCCAAGGAATGATCGAACATCTTTAACTATTTTTGGCTAGCAGGTTATTCCTTGGATGACCCTTATTTTTTTAGGTCCACATCAATTCTTGGTTGCAAGATTTTGTGCCCTAGTACAATGCCCTCTTGGACCATGAGATGAATTTTCTACCAATTGAGCCACAAATTAGTTTCAACACATCATTTTAGCACTTGCTCAAGGTAGTTCAAGGCTTGCTCAAATGTAGCTCCATAGGTGGAGAAGTCATCCATTAAGATTTCTACACCACTAACGATCTACTGTTGAAAGGTGCTCAGGACCAGTCATTAAAATGTGGTAGGCACATTGCATAGACCAAACAACATCTTACGATATGCAAAAGCCCCCCAAGGACTCATGAACATTATCTTTGCTTGGTCCTCTCGTGTAATTTGAATTTGGTTATAGCCATTATAATCATCTAGGAAGCTATAGTAGCAATGCCCTGATATTGTGTGTAGCACCTAGTTAACAAATGACAATTGAAAATGATCCTTGAATGTTGCCATATTCAGTAGCCTGAAATCAATGTAGNCAAGGCTCTTCTTGATCCAAGTTTTGGTATTAATTTAATTTCTCATGAGATGTACATTGCTTGGAATCTACCTTCTCTCAAGAAGAGCAACATCATATTGGAATTGGTAGACNCAAAAGCTATTTACCATCTTTCAACTACTTTCAACAGCATCTCTTTCTATTCTGAAGCAAGTCTTGCATTGATTATAACCGGCTTCTTATTTTTCCAAAACACGTATTCCATTCCAGTCAGTAACATTTTTAGTTCAAGGGGTTGTTGCTTGAAGTTCTCAGGAATTTCCAACTCTTCCTAATAAGTATTATCATTTGTATCATTGGAGAGTTGGTGATGAACTTGCTCTAGTTTATTCATGCTCACGACATATTCACATGTTAGGCTCTCAGCTGGTTCCATGCAAAGTGTTCTACTTTTTGAATCAGTGGTTAGCCACTGGGTGCCCTCCTATTTTGTGGCTACTGCATACAAGCACCTTTGAATTTTTACTTCTAACACACACTATTTTCATGTAGAGATGGATGATTGCTTGATGGCCCAAAGTTTCTACACACAATTGCACCTACTATCACTATATGTGATGCATGGAACTCTCTTATTTTCAATCTTTCCAAATGCATTTTCTTTAGATATCTTCAAGGAAAGATCTCTTATGTCTATTCTTGCATTGACACTGCTCAGCCATGCTCTTCCCATGATGATTGGAAAGTTCCCTTTATAATTCTCCACATTGATTACTGGGAAGTCGACAAGATAAAACCACCCACAGATAGTGGTCACAATGTCTTCTACCAGTTTCAATGGAATAGTGATGGACTAGTCTACCAATTCCAATATGATGTTGCTCTTCTTGAGAGAAGGCAGATTCCAAGCAATGTACATCTCATGAGAAATTAAATTAATACCAAAACTTGGATCAAGAAGAGCCTTTCATAGTTCATTCTCAGTAATCTACAAATAAATCAAGGGACTTCTAGGATTGGCTAATTTCTTGGGAAGGTTTCCTGCACAAATCCAATCAGACATAGTATGAATGAGCATTACACTCTGGATCCTTGGTAGAGTTTAGTTTGTAGGAGGCCCAAATAAATTTGATATGGAGGAAGAGGCTGGAGCAGGGTTGTCAATCGTGGATGTAGGTGAGGGATTTGGTCAACTATGGGGTCGAAAGAAAGGTCTTTTCTTTGATTAAGCATTCGATACCTCTGATTGATGATTAGATTGAAAATTAACAACTCTCATAGCATTGCATTATTGTGGTTGAGCTGGCAATTCATCCTGCATAGAAGGAGGAGTAGGTGGTAGTTGTGCAACTGGAGGAGGATTGTATGTAGGGACATGAGGAGGATAAGGATAGGAGGTGGCATCCCTTCTTTCATGTGGAAAAGTAGTTCAATAGTAATCAGAAGGGTGGTAGTAAGGCTAAATATTAGAAATATGACTAGAAAAGTCACATGTAGACATGGGTTGCTAAACGTGGTAACCATATGGCTCAGGCTCCCGGTAAGGGTATTATTGCCTTGGTGGTGCACATGCCCATGATTGTGGTTGTTGCCATTGTTGGTACTATATGTATGGTTGCAGTGGAGCTCCACTTGGATAATACAGTTATTGTTGGCAAAACTACCTGAGATTACCTTGAGGATAAGGCAACCATCTATATGTTTGCCTTTGTGTAAGTCGTGGATGTAAGGCATACACCCCAAACTCTTAAAGATGTGACACAACAGGACAACATCCCTTAGGATGTTCATATTGGTAAACATCACATCCATGATCACCAATTGATTCACTATCTGCAACCTCTTCTATTGTAGCAATTTTTCCCTTACCTTTGTAATATGCATGTTTAGCTTTCTTGTGCCTCCTATGCTCATGGTCACTACCTTGTTCTTTAGACTCTTTCGCTATTTTGAGGATAGCTTGAAATCTGCTATCCATGGAGTTCCTTAACTAGTCAACCTTGGCCATAAATTTAGATTGAAATTGTTGAAGTGACAAGGCTTTCTTATGCATCCCCTCATCAAATATGGATTCATCCTCACTATTGTAGAATCGAACCTCCCTCTTGCAGATGGAAGGATCACAGTTGTACTCCTCTGCACTTTCTCTTTTTCTTAGTTCACCCTCATCTTTGGTGACTTACGCTATTAACCTGTGTACCTAATGGGTAGTTAGTTCTAACAATCGCCCTTAAGCATAGACACTAAGGGTTTTCCTCATTTCATTACGAAGCTCATCTACAATGTGTTGAAGTTGAGCCAATTGAGAATAACCATGGCCAGGGCATTTGCGCATCAAGGCATAGTATACAAGGGTTTGTGCATTCCTTGTTTCCACCCTTGAATTTTCTTTCTTAAGTTGGATAACCTAGAGTACGTTTGATAGTTATCATTAAACATCTCAAGCATGGTACTCCATCATTCGATAGATTCTAGTTCTAAGGACCAGTACCAGTTCTCTGCTTCTTTGATGAGTGTCCTTGGGAACAACTTCAATTTCTGCCACTAGTTCTCTATGTTTTGCAAGGCACATGCATCTTGAAAAAATTGAATATGATTTTGTGGATCAGAGTTATATCCTCCTTCAAATCAAGGAACATTGTTCATGTCT
>MNCI01027685.1:513352-526616 GCA_015680685.1 Gnetum montanum
AGTTATATCCTCCTTCAAATCAAGGAACATTGTTCATGTCTAACCATTTAATCCAATTATCTTTCACATGCCTTGTTGGGATTCTAACTACCTTTGCAATGTTAAGCATACTTTAGGTAGTAAATAGAGGCTCATCGAGGCCTTGATCATGGTGCCCACAATGCCCTCTACTACCCCTTCATTCATGGTGATGTGCCTCTCTTGAATGGCTACACCCTTGATCTTGTCTATCCTGACGATCCCTTTGGTTATTTTCATCTTGTCCATTGTTGTGCTCATTTTGATCACCTCCATCATGATCTCACATTCTGTGGTCATGGTCAGATCCAGAAGAAGAAGAAGATGACAAAAGGGAAGAGGAAGGAGAATTAGCACCATCATGGTGCCTACTATTGCCTCTTTGGTGCTCACAACCATGATCACGATTATGCTTCCCGTCAACATCCTTGTCTTAACTTGCCCCTCCAGATCCTTCTTTGTCATCTGATCCCTTGTTACTAGAATCAAGATTGTGAATTGTGGAGTGCAGACTATAGTTTTGACCTTCATTGTTGAAGTCAAAAAGAGGAGCATCATTGTATGGAAAATTCCTAGAAAAGGGTTCTTCACTAGCTTGTTGGTATAACATGAATGGAGGATTGTTAAGCCCTTTTCCCTTCAAAAATTCATATCGTTGTTCTAGCTACCGATTTTGTAGGCATTGTGCTTCAATGGGATGATAATCCTTGGCATTGACATCTTTCACATTATACTCCCCATGGCAATCTTGAAGACCACATCATACAAACATTTGATATAACATTGCAAGAGCAGCATGATTAGGCAACAACACAATGTTGGCCTCCATGCCACTCCACCATAGCTATTCATCCTGGTGTAGGATGAAGGTGAAGTTTGACACATGCTCGTTAGGATGGGTATATATAATTCAGTACTGTTGAGGCTTTGTTGAATGAACGTTATCAGCCTTGGGTGGAGAAGTGCTCCTATGAAAAGAAGACATTTTCAGTTAGCGAATAAAAATCACAGTGTGCTCTAAGAATTTGTTGTTGTAATTGTGAAATAAGGTATGACTCTTAGGCTCATTCCAATGATTTAAATACTTTCACTGGGTCCTAGATAGCACTAAAAAACACCAAAAAGATCCCTGGCAATGATGCCAATGATGAGCGGCAAAGTACCCCTACGCCCAACCATATGAATCACTAAGACGTTTGTGATCCAGTCGAATTCCAAGGACCTATAGTTATCTCACACACTAGTTTCTCTAGGAAGTGAAATGACATTGAGTACATTTATTGTCTTCCCAACTACACTAGTGAAGTTCAAGGGTATGGTTTAAGTGTAATTGAGGCATATGATTTTTCTTACTTTATATTTTATGGATTTGGTCGCCTACAACAAGAATCAAGAGTAGAGTAATTAAGAACATAATGCATCTATTACCTAGCTAGCCTAACACAAGTAAGCACCCCACTTTCCTAAACACATATAGCATTGCTGGGCTACCAAGCGTTAAGCGTTGCTGGGTTACCAAGTACTATATGAAAGCTTGAAGTGGTCGTGCTCGTGTTCATTAATCAACTAGAAATAAATTACTTAATTCAAATACATTAAAGTGAGTAATAAAGCAAAGTGCAATAAAGAAAATATTAATCTATTCTTAGTGCTACAAGGATTTTCAAAAGAGTTCATTTTATTTCCATCACACTGCTGTGCTTAGGTACATTAGTGCTCGAATAAAGAACCGTACACACTTTAGACTCCGTCTGCGAGCACTCAAAAAATATTCTAACTCTAGGAAGAAGAAACAACAAGAGCTTCACTACCTTAATTAAAAACTGAAAGTTGACTAATGAAAAACTTTTGAAAATTAGAGCCTTGACATGGTATTTATAGGCTCAGGGTATATACCCTAATGTTGGATCCAGGCCCCGATGTCACGACCAACATCAAACAGTGATTCATCAACTGTTATTGTGGGGGGTGTTAAACCCAATATATATATATATTAAAAATAGAAATCCATAGTACAAAAGCAAAGGAGTACTGCAAAGAGGAAAAACTCCAAATCAATAAAAAGAAAAGGACTAATTGTTTTGAGGATGTCTTTTAGATTTTCATCTTTACAACTAATCCTGAAAAGTCTTTTTCTCTTAGGTAGGAAATTAAATATTCCATGAAAAGATTAATATTGATTGGAGAGGGAAGAAGCCCCTACCCTATTAATAGAATCATCATTATTAAAAGATATTATCTTCATATCTTTGCCAATAGCTACAAATGAATTATTAGTAGTTAGAATATATTGAACATGTTTATTTTGAATATTTGACATGTAATCACATATAGATAGACTTCCTCAATGTTTTTTAGTACGAAGAACTAACTAAAAACCATTTGAATCAATAATAGGATTCTATGAAACTTGAGGAACATATGAAATTTTATTGTTAAGCCCTTCTTTAGTGATCACAAGCATATGAGAATATTTTATTAATACTTTATTTCCACTTCAATAGAGGTTAATTATTGGTACTAATTCTTAGGATCATTATTTTAATACTTGATCTATAAGGTGTTAGAAAAATTTCTCAAAAATATTTTATCAAAGCCTAGCATTTNATATAAGGTGTTAGAAAAATTTCTCAAAAATATTTTATCAAAGCCTAGCATTTGATACCCCCATGATGTAAAGTGTACATCCAAAAGCTCGAAGATTGAAAAATGGGTAGAAATGGGTAAGCGGTGAGAAAGTTATGGCTCTTGGAAGATTCTAGGCTCTAAAAAATTGCAAACACTCCTTTGGCTCTAGATGCAAAATGTGAAAAATGAGCTAAGTGTCACATGTATTTATAGGATTATTGCACTACATCGATGGAGCTATGTTAACATAGTTGATCGCATCGATGAAGATGTGCTGATGTAGCTATTCACAGCTATGTTTTAAATTTAAATTTTGAGGGAATTTAGGAGAGTTTGGAACTAAAAAAAAAGAGTCAAATGGAAGCTAGAAAGTTGGGAAACCAAGGTAACAACATCTAATGAGGTTCTAGTTCATGAATTAGAGTGAATCGAGAATATGGAATAAGCAAAGATGAGATGTTCCTAAGGAAAAATTAGCACAAAACTAGATAATTCAAGCTATCAAGGTTATCATAACCAAATTAAGGGCTATGGTTATGGGGTTTAAACTAAAAGAAACCAAAAGCTATGCAAGTTGGTCCTCCCTAAAGTAGGCTGATACCAAAAAATGTCCTTGCATAATCCCATCACAAGGAGTTTGTAGGCACCCTAGATAATGAATGATGGTTCAGGTTAAACATCATATACTTGGAAGGGATTACCTTAGGATCATGTAATTTACAAAATGAAAAGTAATAGATGACCATGGTACTGGGTAGTGAGGTGAGAAAATCAAGTACAAGAATGATTATGAGAGAGATTAGAAGAGAAAAATTCAGATCATAGTCACAAGAGATCCTTTTATGGAATGTATGATTAGAATGATCCTAATATCGGTCTATTTAGAGTCTAGACCAAGTTCATACCATTTGTAGAGAACAATCGTCACTCTAGAAAAAGAAGAAAAGAGAAGGAAAAAGTATTTAAATATTATTGACAAAGAAATGTGGACCTCTGTTAAAGGGAAAACTTTAGTCATGGGTAACATGTCTTTCTATCCCCATAACTAGTGCTTATATCCTAAAATATCTTTAAATAGGTATGCGTTTATTCCTTCTTGTTTATTTTTTTTATGGAATGGGAACCACATGTTACAAAGGCATACTTCCTTTTACAATTTATAGGAATGATTATATGTTTAGTGAGGAGCCATAGAACTAAAGAAGAGAACTCAACAAATCTTCTTGAGGCCATACCATTTTCCATTCCCACTTGGTCCTTTTCCAATTTGTTGGGTAATGGGATCACATGTTACTTTTTAGTTTTTATGTGAAAGAGCCATCATGCTTCCAAGATATAAATCTATTCATGAGACAAATGAAATGGATGGATGCTATGAGCTCACTGCTTAGTACCATTGAAACACTAATACCTTATTAGTAGAGATCATAATCCAAAAAAAAACGTTGCCCTATAAAGATGATTACAATCTTGATAGCTGCATTTAGTAATCATCAAAGTTAGTAATAATAATGGAATAAAATAAAATATCGTAAATAAATTCAAAATAAAGTAAAAGTAAAATATCTAAAATAAATATTAAAGAGTAAGAAAAATAGAAAATGTATAAAGAATGATGTAAAACAAAAAAGATGAAAGACTTTTATCCTCTCCAAGGTATTAGAGTAGGTAGTCTCCTCCCCTATGACTAAGTTGGAAGGATGAGATTTAAGAAGTGAAGCAAGCTTATTCTTAGGCTAAGGCGTTGTGATTATGATTGGTTACTTATAAGTTTGGTAAAGGGTTTTAGTTGTTAACTGTTGACCAGCATATGCTTTTAAGAGCTTGTTGGGTGGTAAATTATCATAGCCCTAGAAGGACAAGTTACATGTACAATGTATGGTCCTTTCCATAATGTTTGGAAGTTAGATTGTTGAGGCACATGCATGAAATTCCAATAGAGAACCTTATCTCCTATTTTGAATTTAACTTTTCTCATTCATGCATCATGACATTGTTTGTGGTATGTCATGTGCACTTCATTCATCATAAGAACTACTCTTTGGTTTTCATCTAGCATGTCGAGTGTCATTAGTCTTTCTTTATGTGCTAAGTTAATGTCTAGGCCAAACTCATATGTAGTTATGAGTGTATGAAGTTTGGTTTGAATTGGAAGTTTAACTTTCCATACGCTAAATCATATGGAGAGTAGCCTATAGGAATTTTTCATGTTGAGCAATACGCCCATAGGGTAGCATTAAGTTTGGCACTCTAGTCTTTCCTATATCTACTAATGGTCCTTGTTAGGATTCTATTAACCTCACTATTAGTTATCTCAACTTAACCATTGGCTTGGGGATGATAGGGTCTTGTAAGTTTATGTTCCATCCCTAAGCATTGCATTAACTTACAAAAGATAGCACCTATGAAATGAATTCTATTGTCAGAAATTAATGCTCTAGGTACATAAAACCTATTTACCACTTGTTGCTAAAAGAAATAAACTACAATGGAAGAAGTATAGTTAGTAACAGCTACAACTTCAACCCATTTAGTATCATAGTCAATAGCAACACTAATGTGGGACTTTCCATTGGACATGGGAGTGATGTATCCCATGAAATTAATTCCCTAAACTTTAAAAGGCTCTAGTGGTTGGAGCCATTATTAGGGTCCTTCCATCTTGGTTATTACTCATCCATCTCATTGACATCGTTCACACGAATGTTAAAAATGCTGAGCATCCTTAAAGATTGTAAGTCAAAAATATCTTACCATTAGAATTTTTATGGTTATTCTTCTTCTTGCATAGTGGTCCCCATAAGGACCTTAGTTGATTTGTAATAGGTATGCACCATTGTATGAGGCCATTAACGCAAATTTTATGGAGGGTACCCTCTATCTCTAAGTAGTGTTTCACTTGGTGGAGGAACTACTGCTTCCTCCTATGGTCCCATTTTATAGGAGTTTCTTGTATGAGTATATAGGAGAGAAATTCATCATACCAATTTGTAATCCTTGGTGCTTGAACTTCAATTACCTTAGCAAAGAGAAGTGCATCTGGAAATTAATCAGACAAGGACTCTTCATCAGCTTTGTTATCCCATCTTAACTAAGATAGATGATCAACAACAACATTCTTAATTTCCTTTCTATCCATCATTATCAGATCAAACTTCTACAAAATTGCCAACCACCATATAACACGAGGGCTTACATGTAGCTTGTTCATTAAGAAGTAAATTACACTATGATTAATATGCATAAAAATAGGGTATCCAAGCACATAGTGCCTAAAATTTTCAATAGCATACACCACCACCATGAGTTTCTTTTCTATAGTGATGTAATTAAGTTGTGTACCAAAAATGCTCCTACTTGTATAATAGATGTAGTACAAATGTTTTTGATTATCCATTTATGAAAGTACTACTTCCAATGCATAGTTGGATGCATTTTTCATGATATGAAAAGGTTTAGAACAATCAAGTGCATGTAGAATTTGTGTTTCTATGAACTTCTACTTCAATTTTTGGAATTCTTATTTGTACTTCTTGGTCCATTCAAATGTTGCATCCTTCTTGGTCAACTTAATAAGGAGCTTGGCAATGTTGGAGAAGCTTTCAATGAAACACCTATAGTAACTAGCATGTTTAAGAAATGACCTTACATCTTTCCCTAGTTGACACTATCTAATAATTTCTTCAATGATACTTATCTTTTCAAGATCCACCTCAATTCCTTTTTTTTTTTTGAAATTTAGTATGCCAGGGCAATGCCCTTATGGACCATCAAATGGCTCTTTTGCCAGTTGAGCTGCAGGTTCATTTTCATACATCGTTTTAGTACCTACTCAACATGGTCCAATGCATATTTGAAATTAACACCATAGGTGGAGAAGTCATCCATGAAGACCTCCACATCACTACCAACTTACTACTAAAAGATATTAAGAACTAGACATTGGAAGATTATAGGATCATTACACAAGTCAAAGAACATCTTTTTGTATGTAAAAACCCCTCAAAGACTTGTGAAAGTGTTTTTGGCCTAGTCTTCTAGAATGATTTGTTTGATTGTAACCACTATACCCATCTAGAAAGTTGTAGTGGCTATGTCCTGCAATAGTGTCCAACACTTGATCCATCAATGGTAGTGGAAAATAGTCTTGGAAGGTTATCATGTTTAACAACTTGAATTCTATATAGACTCTTCACTATCTTTCTTTATTTGGTATAATAACAAGTGGGCTTATCCACTCGCTATCTACCACTAGATTAATGAACCCATCTTTGAGAAGTTTCTCAACTTCCTTTTTAACAACTTGTTTTAGCTTTGGATTTAATCTTCTCTATGGTTATCTCTTGGGTTTAATAGTAAAGTCTATGTAGATCCAATGCTGGCATATGCATGGTTCTATTCCTATTATATCATCATATAACTAGACAAAGTTTGTTGGTCATTTTTTGACCACTTTCAACAACTTCCTATTCTATTCTTTGATGAGTTGAACATTTATAATTACTAGTTTATCATGGTTTAGAAACACATATTCTAGAGATTTCAATAATGTTTTTAGTTCTAGGGGTTCTAGTTTAGAAGTTTATGGGACTTCCAACTCTCCTTAATCTATCTCTAAGTCTTTTCTATGCTTGGCTTTGGAGAGTTGGCTTTGAATCTATTACATCTTATTCATCTTGTCTATATATGCACCTGTAAGGCTCTCTGCTAATTCCATGCACATTGTAAAATTAGAATAGTCATCTATAGTCAACCACTTAGTGTCTTCATGTTTTTTGGTTGCTGCATACAAGCACCATTGAATAGTGATGATTTTAGCATACATGTTTCATGTTGTAATAGATGTGCCCTTGATTGTGCATATTCTTTGTATGCAATTCCACCCTGTGTTACTATATGCAATGCATGCAACCCTCATCTTCTCTATCTTATCAAATTCATTTTTCTTGGAGATTTAAAAAAAGAGGTCTTTGGTTCCTAACTTAGCATCAATTGTTCTTAACTAATCCCTTCCCATAATGATTGGGAAGTCTCCTTTATAATTGTCCACATCGATAACTAGGAAATTTGCTAGATATAGACATCTACTAATAGTGGTTACAATATCCTCCACAAATCCCAATGGAACAGTAATGGATTGGTCTACAAGCTCTAAGCTAATATTATATTTCTTAAGTGGAGGTAGGTTCTATGTCTTGTACATCTCTTGGAAAATTAAGTTCATACCAGAACCTAAGTCTAACAAAGCCTTACATGAATCATTTTCTACAATTGGCAAATAAATTAGTGGGCTTTCAAGGTTAGTTCTCTTCTTGGTAAGGTGTCTTGCCTTTATCTAGTTTGTGACTTTTTAGGGTTAGTTCTCTTCTTGGTAAGGTGTCTTGCCTTTATCTAGTTTTTGACTACATTAGTTAACATGATCGTTTGTACATTTTGGATGTTCTAGTTTAAAGGTGGCTTGGTAGATACTCCTTGGGTAGCTTGAGAGGAATCCACAACCATAGATGCTTATGATGGTTTGGGTGGACTATTAGGTTTAAAAAATGATCTATTCTAAGACTTCTACTCAAAACCACTTGAGTTATCATCCATCGGTAAGTTTACTATTTTTAAGGAATTACATTATTGGGGCTATAGAGGTATATCACCTTGCCTAGGTGGTGTAGGTGGCAAGGGAAAGGAGGTATGAGGTGCATAACATTGGTGTAAGTAATGATGAGTGTGTATTAAATAAGATTCAATACCTAGAGTGGTAGGTCAATGATGTTTAAAGACTGAAGGATAATAATGATGGAAAGAAGTGTGGGTCATAGAGCCACTTGGTGACACAGGCTACTAGACATAGTAGCCATATGGATTTGGTTGGTAGTAGATATAATACTATCTTTGTGGTAACATCCCCCATGACTATGGATTTTTTCATTGATGATAGTAATCTTGAGGTTAAGGTAATGTTTCACTTGGAAAGTACTATGTTTGGTGAAACTATTGTCAATAGTTGTCTTACAGATAATAAAACCTCTTGGGTGGTTGTCTCTTAACAAGCTTTGAATTTAAGGCATAGATCCTAGATTATTGCAAGTGTGATAAAACAAAACAACACTCCTTAGGATGATCATATTGTCAAATTTCACATCCTTCATTATCTATGTCCAAATTTACAACCTCATCTCCTACTACAGTCTTACCTTTCTAAGGATAATAGTCCTTCACCATGTCCTTCTTCTTTCTCTTATTCTTATTTCTATTCCTTTGATCTATTATCTACTCTACCATTCTAACTAATGTTTAGAAATTTTTATCTAAGGAGTTTCACATCTTATCCACCTTGGCTAATATTTTTGTGATAGATTTTTGAATCAGCAAGGTCTTTCTTTGCATAACTTCATCCAATGGTATTTTCTACTCTTGGTCATAAAGATGTACCTCCTTTTTATGAATGGAGAGATCTCTATTATACTCCTATACACTTTCTCTCTTTTTTATCTCTACTTCTTTCTTTGCTACCTAATCAATGAGCCTTTGGATCTAATGGGCTCTGATTTTTTATAGTCTCCCTTGGGTATAGATCCCAAGAGTCTCCCTAGTTGTATTTTTGAGTTCATCTATGATCTAGTGAAGTTGCTCCCTCTAAGAGAAATTATGGCCTGGACATCAATGTAGTAATGAATAGTATCGTCCTAAAGCCACATCAAGGGACTCATGGTTACCTTGCTAGTTCCATTCTTGAATATGTTTTGTCAAATTGAACACTCTAGAGTATGTCTAATATTTATCATTGAACAACTCTAGCATCATATTTAATCTATGAATAAATTCCAATTCTAAGGACCAATGCTAATTTTTAGGGTCTTTTATGAATGTCCTAAGGAATAACTTGAGCTTATGCTAGTCATTTTTAATGTTCTACAAAGCACAACCATCATGGAAGGCTTGCAAATGGCACTGCAAATTAGCATTGTAACCTCCTTCAAATTTAGGAATGTTGTTTATACTAAGCAATTTAATTTGGATTTCCCTATGATGCTTGGTGGGAATGTGAACTACCTCGTAGATGTTGATCATACTTCTTATGGCAAGTAGTGGTTCATCATAGTCATCTCATTTACTGTGGCCCTTGTCATGGCCATATCTTCTATGATGTATCATACTACACCTTTTTTTCTGATGATGTCCCTCTTCATCTTATTATTGTCTATGTTCCCCTCTCCCATCTCTATGATGGGGTCTTCTATCATCTTCACCACACCTTCAATCATTTCCCCTTAAGTCTTGGACATGTTCCTCCTTGTTAGAGCTAGACAATGAAGTGGATGGTGCAGATGGAGAGCTAGGAGAGTTATGTCAAGTTGCTTTTCTTCTTTGATTCCTTAGTTGTTCTTTTGCTTGATGATTGGAAGACCTTGGCCTTGAGATCTCCCTAGTTCTAGGACCACTCTTCCCTGGTCTGGATCACTGGTCAAGTTTGAACATGGCCATTGATGAGCTATGTTATCCTCACCGAAGGAAGGAAGATCTTAACATTAAGATCATCTTGATGGGTATTTAGTGTTTTCCTTATTTGATTATGATGTAAGTCTAATTTAAATCATCTTTCCTTTAGAGGCTTCATGATGGATCTTTATGAGTTTTTCTTTTCAAAGCTAGGCCTCCATAGGTTGATAATCTCTAAAGAGATGATCGACCATTTGATACTCTGGGGCTACTAGTTTGAGTCCTAGCTGTACCGCCTGAAATCATCGGTCTTCGGCTGGAAGGAAATAGAAACCGTGGGAATCACAGGGTGAGCACAGAAGACCCTGCCTTCGCCTGAGGGCGAGCTGGAATGCACGAAGGCAGAGTACCTTGGGTGGTCTGCACGCGGATCAGACAAGGATTTCCCCGAACGTACACCGAAGTGCTATATGCTGGGTTATACGTAAACAGTGTAACGGGCGTAAACAAAGCGTAAACAACGTAACCAATGCAAACAAAGCGTAAACGTAAACAGGCGTAAATAGAGTACGTATAAGAATTAATGCAAACTGTAAACGTTTATGGAAAAAAAATGTAACAATGGCATTATAGAGTGAAAGTACAATGCACCAGTCTAACGTAGTTGTGAATGGAACACAAGGCGGACTAAAGCCTCGGTGGGTGCAGGGAGGATTACAGCTAGTTCACTGTAGGCACAGCGTAAAGGCTATCTCCTCAGCATACGGAGTTGCCCAGCGTAAAAGGTTTTGTGCTTCGGTTCTCAGCGTCTCTGTCCTCTGGTCTACCCTGAGAATTTTCCAACCATCCTAGATTTAATGAAAAATTGGGGTTTTATACAGGGTTTTGATGGTGGACTCGGGTTGGGAGACATGTGGCGCGTTGACTAAGTGCAAGATATGTTACAACTGGACAACATATAGCACGCCAGCGTACAGGATGCCAGCGTACAGGATGCCAGCGTACAGGATTCCAGCGTATAGGATGCTAGCGTAGAGGATGCTAGCGTAGAGGATGCCAGCATACAGGATGCCAGCGTAAGAGTATAGCATGCCAGCGTAAGCGTACAGGATGCCAGCGTAAGCGTATAGCATGCCAGCGTAAGCATCTAGCATGCCAGCGTACACCAAAAATGTACCCAGCATATACACATGAAAATGCTTCATTTTAAGGTCAAAAATTGATTTTTGGATGCTTACGAGCTACTAGGAACCTTGGGGAAGGTCCTGGGGGGTCCATACAATCAGTTCTAGCATGTTCTAACTCATTTCTAGGGCCCGAAAGTCTCTCTACACTAGGCTATGCGCTGGCGTATAGGCTAGGTGTATAGGACTGAAAGACCATCATTTGGAGCCAAAAAATTCAATTTTCAAGTGTCTAAGAGCTGCTGGGGACCCTGGGGAAGGTCCTAGGGGGTCCAGACGCTTAGTTCTAGCATGTTCTGACTCATTTTGGGGCCCAAAAGTCTCTCTACAATGGCTGGACCTTGGGCGTATACGCTGGGCATAGAGGAATGAAAGACCATCATTTGGAGCCCAAAATTTGATTTTCAAGTGCCTGATAGCTACTAGGGACCCTGAGGAAGGTCCCAGGGGGTCCAGACACTCAGTTCTAGCATGTTTTGACTCATTTTTGGGGCCCAAAAGTCTCTCTACCCTGGCTGCACCCTAGGCGTATACACTGGGCGTAGAGGAATGAAAGACCATCATTTGGAGCCCAAAATTTGATTTTCAAGTGCCTGAGAGCTACTAGATACCCTGGGGAAGGTCTTGGGGGGTCTAGACAGTCAGTTCTGGCATGTTCTAACTCATTTTTGGGGCCCAAAAGTTGCTGTACACTGGGCTATACGTTGGCCAGCGTATACCAAGGTGTGCCCAGAGTATACTTAGTCAAAACTAAGTATTTTGAACCCAAAACTTGAAATTCTTGATGCCAAATGCTGATGTAGTCACCTGTGGGTCCCAAGAAACTCTCTCTTGTTAAAATATGCTCTGTTTGATGCTAATTTTTGAGGTTCACAAGTTTCAGTCATGCTGGGAAGTATCATGACTTAGCTTGATTCTTGTTTGAAAGTGCTAGGTCTAAATTTTTGTGGTGTTTCATTGGCCCCTCTTTATTGACGCTTGGAGGAATCGACCCGAGAAGCATCGACAAAGAAGTACAAAACACCACAAGAAACTTGGTAGCATTGTCCTTTGACACTTGGCCAGATGTCATCGCACCATGTTCAGTAGTACATGGGATTGGGGAAATGAAGTTTGTAGCTGGATAGAGAAATGAAAATTGTTGGGATTGGGACCTGATCAAGGGATTATGCATCGTAAAGGGGATGCTCTGGTGTGTATACAGGTCATGTTGATCCTTGTCAATAGCCATTATTTTAACAGACTTGGAATCTAGACACGAGATGTGCATTCTTTGGTGGAACAAGACTTTTGGGTAGTGTCCAAGAGAACTTGTTGTCAACACCAAAGCCACGGGGGGAATGTGTTACATTCTTTGGAGGAACAGGGCCCTTGTTTAATTTTTAGGTTGGAATCTGTTGGCGAAGAGCCAAAGCTGTGCAATGAGATGTTACTTGAGCTTTTGAGACATGAGTGTTTGTTTCCAAGACAACTACCTTCCTACCTGAGGCTTATGGGAAGTGCCAAGGGTCTTGTGGTTCATTTTGCGCTTTGCTCTTTTCTCTTTTCTTTTTCTTTCTTTTTCTTTTTTGTTCTTTTTCATTTCTTTTTTGCTCTTTTTTGTTGTTTTTTTCTGTCTCTTTATTTTTTGGAAAGAGCTTTCTTTCAATTTTTTACTCATGCTCATGTGTCATATTGTGTGTTGCAGTTGCTTGAGAGTGTCACAGCGTGTAATAGTGTGCTCAAATTTTTGAGGTGTACTGGGTGTATCTGGGAACTATAACCGGGTAGAAAAGGGAATAAGAGTGTTGGGAAAATAGAGAATGTATTGGGAACGGGGAATGTACTTTTGAACAGATTGATTAACCTGGTTGTGTGCGTTAGAAACAATGTGACACCTTGTCACCGTGATGAAGTGTATCCATGTATGAGCACCACTGGGTGTCATCCTGCAAACATAACTCCAAGAAGACAAGAAAACCACAAGTGAATGAGTTAGCGAACACTTCAGGCATGAATGT